>JAJNBS010052655.1:0-13208 GCA_028455975.1 Notopais sp. c TS-2021
AAAAAATAGCTGAAATGACATAATTGGCTAATTGGCATCTCCGCAAAGATGCTTCGTAAATTAATTTTATGTCTCTGGATCAGATCACCTACCTTGATTCGTTTAATACACTTCCTCGCGTTATACCAGTCCACAATCTGTATCCAGAATATTTTTATTCTAAGTAGCTTAAATAAGGTTTTTGAAGTTAGGTTGGGATATGATGGGCTATTTTACAATAGAATAAAATAGAATAGGATAGGATAGAATATCGGCTGGGTTAGGTTAGGATAGATTAAATTGTTTTGGCTATCTAAGTGTTCGGAAATCGATATATATAAATAAATGAATATACATTTTATATTATATAATATAAAACTATTGGTAACATCGACTGCGGTGGAATTGACCAATAGTTGAATGTATTATTGGTGGAATATGTCGCGGTGGAATTTATGACTGTTAGAATATATTGCGGTGGGATATACTTAAAACCGAGGATAATTATGTAACTTGGTTGATGAAACAAGTCGAGAGCTATTAAAGATTTTTTAATTTCCTGAAGATAAAAACTTATTTTCCTCTGATCTATTTTTGCCGTTGACAAGAAACTTACACTTTTGTTTCCTTCTTGCTTCTAAATATATTAATCATATATTATATGATTCAGTTCATATATTTTATAGGAATAAAGTTAATTCTTAATATTTCATTTAAATTTTTCATATCTTTTTCATCACCTATGATTCTTTAAAATGGAATTTTTTGCAGTATATAGTTTTCTTAATTTTTATATTATTAAAAAAGCTCCCAAACATTACGAACTTTATTAAATTGTATGTCCAACAATTTCTTGGTATGTTTTCTTAGATTCTTTCTAAGCTTCTAAAAGTTAGTAATGTTTTCTAATTAGGAAACTTAAGGATTTTGTAAGACGTCCATTTTGCTATTACCTTTTATATTGTAATATTTCGAAAATCCTTAAGTTTTCTAATTAGGAAACAAAACAAACTTATAGAAGCTTAGAAAGAATCTAAGTAAAACATACCAAGAAACTGTTGGACATACTATTTAATAAAATTTGTCTTGAGAATAGACTGTTGTCTAAATATTTACATTACGAACTATATAAAAGATAATCTACATACGAAATGTGCCTTCTAAATCAATTATCAAAAATTCATTTTTCTAAAGAATTTTAAATCATAAAATAATTATTTGATCATTTTAAAGCATAGAGATCTTTGTGAATGATTCAAGTCATTCCAATATTGATAGAATTTTATCACGCACACTTACTGGAATTCATCACAAATATTTAATGAGTCTCCAATTTAGACAAGCAGAAGCTCTTTACTCTTTTAGCGGCGTGAGATTATTTATAGAAAATCGACATTTAACAATGAAAAAACTATATTAAAATATAACAAAACTCTGCTAAAATGAATAAAAGTGCGTTATTTTCTGCCTCAACTTTCCCATATTGTAACAATATATCTTTAGAAAACACCAAGCTTGACAGCTGATTTAATCAAGTCAATAAGCTGTACCTTAAAGTAGCTTTCTTACGCTCATCTGTTGGATGTCTGGCACATCTATTTGCATTGGAATTCTCGTCGACTACACCAATAAATGGACTGCTCAAACTGTGAAGTGTGAATATGCAATTTGGAAAACAGTCAATAGAAATTAAATATAGGAAAAATATTTTATTCACAAAAGAAAAATGTTACAAAAATGCAATATTACATTAAATAAATTAGCATAGGATAATTTCAACGTAACATCCAATAATAGAAATACATAAACATTAGTCCATTACGATTTTAGTATCCATATATGTAATATCGAGTCCTTTATCAGTTAAAACCTAAATACTAGAAGTGAAATTAACAATTTCATCCTCAATAAGAATTTATGTATAGATTAATTTTAATTGTTTAGTTGTCAGTTAAGCGATTCCTCCTTTATGGTCTTTTAAAAATATTTGTTGCAATTTCTGTAACCATAATTCAATTTGTAAGTTTTTATTTATCTTACCTTTCTTTATAGGTATAATAACTACTGATATAGTAGTTATATTTCTAGTTGAAATTTCAATATATACACGATACAGTACTGGCAAACTAAAATTTCAAAAACATATTTGGTATAAGTTGAACACATAAATTTGAGATTCATATAGATTTAATCATAAGTAAATCTGAAATTGTCTGGAAATATATATGAGTTGGCAGTTTTTATGTATTTTTCATAAATGAATTGAAAATAATCGTTCGTTTAATAAATACAATATAGAGCAAAATATATTTTGTCTTAAATAACAAATGAAAAATAAAAATTGTATTAATTTGATTCTCTTCTATGTCTATGAATTGATTCTCTTCTATGTCTATGAATTGATTCTCTTCTATGTCTATGAATTGATTCTCTTCTATGTCTAAGTATGAATTCCAAATGAAATAAGTGTCACTGAATATTACAGAATAAAAACAAAGGGAGAGAAGAATATTTGACCATTAAATCTGAAATTCAGGAGCTGGAAAAATCGAAACAAAAACTGTGATACTTAACATGTCACGAGGGGACCAGCTCCCTGATCCTTTTTTCTGCTCAGCGGTCACTAAATCCCTTTGAAAATCCGGGTCGTAATTTTCACCCATTGAAAAGCTCTAAGGGAGGAAGGAGGTCGACCATAGAAATAAATTAACTCTGCCTTTAAGCAAAGATGCGCTGTCAGTCTTTTGATCTTGTAGTTTTGTAGTTTAATCTTCAGCCATAAATTTGAAACGTACTGTCAATATTTAGCCAAAAACCAAGATATACTTAATAATGGTAAAATAAATAAACACGAACAGTTTCTTCTATATATGAAACATTTGGATCAGACGTCATCCGAAGTCAAAGAAAATTTAGAAATTCAAATTTTATATGAGAATTTTCTGCAGCAGCTCCGGCAATTTTTAAAAATCTGACAGAAATTTGTTTTAAACAAAAACTATGAATCTATTTGCCAATATTATAAGCACATTTGTGTATACAATATTTTGAGCAAACTCATTTTCCAATATAATCTTAGATAACAAAATTAGTGTCAATCGATTTAGAAACAGATTATCTAATAGTTTTGTTTCATCAAGTTTTATGTTAAAATGTCAATTTTTACTCCAAAGCAATTTGAATATTGAAAAAAACCCGTGAAACTATTAGCTGCCTAACCAACCTCACCCGAATATCATAAGTATAATACAAAAGCTCATTCGATAGAGGAGATCTCATCCATTCTGTAGATATTCTTGGTCAATTTTTCGAAGGATTTCAAATTTAGAATAATGTTCAAAACTAAGTGAAATCTCATTTAGAAGCATTTTTGAAGTGAAATGAGCTGCTTTATCTATTCTATTTAGATGAAAATAACGCAAGATTAAAAATTGATAGACTAGCTGTTCTGACTTGGAGTAATAACATTTTTTAATTATTTTCTAGAATATTTTCAAAATATTTTTTCATCTTTGTACATAAAAAATGGCCAAACTATTGACATTTTCTATGTTACATTCTTATCAGAGGTCATCAGAATTGGTAGCACTACAATGCCCTCCACATGAAATAGAAAAATACATAATTAAATCGAATAATTAGAATTTAAAAATATTTTATAGTTTTAAGTGGTTGTATATTTTTCCAATATTCTGTATTATAATATTAACATTTTAAATATTATTCTTGGTCAGGAATAATATAGAACATAAGTAAAATGAATCATTGACCTATAGCAATATAAATTATTTATTTTCCAATTCTCCCTCCCCAAAATGATAAGAAACTTTCATATAACTTTTATTTATTGTCAATAAATATAACGTTAATATAAATGAAGGGAAGTTGCGTTTCATGAACAGTTTATTGTCTATTTTTATGGCCGCTTTCTGATAGAGATGGCAATATTTCCTATTATTATTTGACTTATTTATCATTACTCGTACAGTAATTACTTATAATATAAAGTATTTGCATTAATTATACAATTTAATTATTTTATGATACTAATAACAATGAAAATTGTGAATCGAGAATGAGAGTCGAGGATTTGAAAGACGTTTTTAGGTTTTCTATAAATTGGTTTGGTAAATGTAGTTTGAATTGATCCAGAATACGGGATACTTATAAACTGACTGTTTTGGTTGGGATAGAAAAATGAATGAATATTTTAATACTTAAAACATTTTCATTGTTATATATTGTAGCCTTGACTTGTTACATGCCTGTGACATAATAGTTTGTAATTGCATATTTGTAACAAATAAATAAAAAACTTAATTAATCGTCGTAATTACTGATAGAGGCTATACTAGGTTAAATTAAGTTCGGTTAACTAGCTTAGGTTAGTTACATTTTGTTAATTTAAAGTAAGTAAAATATTTTTGATATTGAAAAATGATTTTCGTATAAATGAACATGAGCCCCCAAATTAAATTATAAAATTATCTCCCATTTTATCAATAGCTGGCGTGGATAGTTTCTCTGCAACAGTTGACTAACAAAATAATTATCAGTCATTAATAAAACGACCTTTATATTGTGAGAAATAAAACATAACATGTATGCATTGTATGGCAAATAACACTTTTGGGTTTTACACTTTAAGAGACAGATAAAATAATAATGCTTTCTATGGTTCATGTGTTTTAATGCTGGTACTTAAATGCATCCAGATTTTATTGAGTGTCATTATATAAGTTTTGTTCTTTTCTTAATAATATTCCCTAAGTTGTAACTCCTAAATAACATTAATTGATTAATCAATGATATTACTTTCCTTTAATATTTAAATATCATGACACAAATACTATAAAATGTCTATGAAAGTTGACAGTTTTATTATATAAACCTTTGTGATCGATTTACCCAAACATCCGAATAAATAACAAACCAAATGACGGTTTGTGGACAGTTTCAACGGACCATTTGAATAAATTGTATCCCGGAGAGATTTCGTCCATAGATCGCTATAAAAGCTAGTACAATTGCTCTCCGAGCGGAAATTTGAACCAAAATCGTTCAATGAATACGGATTTTAGCTTTCAGCTTGACGAATTGTTTCGATTTACAATAACTGCCGTGCTTATTTATGCTTATTTCATTTTTAAATATATGAAAAAGAATGACATTTAAAAGCGAATTATTTTGATTCTGGTTAAATATTTAATTTCCTCGAGCTAATGGAAAACAAAATAGTCGTTTTAATTACCATTTAATAAGGTGAATATAGCTCTCGAATGTTCAAACATTTTTAATGAATCAAATAGAGAAATCCAGGCTCTCGATAGCAAAAAATCGCCGAAACAATTTAAACCAAACAATAAAATTTGTTCTAAATATTTACACACAAAATATTGGCTCATACGAAGGGGAGAAAAATAACAGTTTAAATCTATTTTATTTTCAAAGGTAAAGTGATAGTAAATTTACGATCTCCATGAGGCCATTTTTCGTTTTTAGAGAAATTTTTTATCTCGTTTCAAGTTTTTGGAGAGAATTTTGATAACAAATTACTCTTTAATTGCCTGCAAAATATCTACTTTTAATCTTCTTTTCAAAAATAAAAATCTTTATGATCGAAATTTAGTGGAAAAGAATCATAAAATATGACAGACGAGATTATTTTCTGAAAGAAACTTACGAGACCATACATGATAGCAATTTTTTTTCATTTAATGCACTTTTCATACGCATTATATTCCAATAAAATTTGTATGTATATTCTGTACAAAAAAATATATAATATTCGGATGATGATTTTGATATTCAGATAAATAATATTAGACACTAAGTACGAAGGACTCAGATATTTCGAGTCCACCATTAGAATATTTTGGCAGGCGACGTGTCAAGACTTCTCTCGGTTGAATTCAATGTCCAACAAGCTTAGAAAAGATCTATGTTAAATACACGGAGAAAATATCGGATATTGTGTTCCAGTCAGAATTTATTTTAAAATCTGAATATTTATTAAATATTAAAATACGAAAATAGAAACATTAAAATGAGATTAACAGATATAAGTTTCAAAATAATAGAAACTAATTTTTATTTGATATATATTATAATACATTATTTTAATTTTATAATTCAACATGCCTTATAATGATCCTCTTATATTTCAAATATACAACCAACAGAGTTCTACAATAAACTTTATATTTTACTATATATTTGTTTTGATTTACTGATATTAGGGTAAAGAGACTTAATGGGTAGCCAATCAGTAATTTTTTTATGTGTAAAGTATGATACAAATGCTACAAATTTTATAGAAAAAACACAATTTGTGATGGTACTGGATATACAATATAAACATAGCGTATTGTTTGACAATGGGTAATTAACTAATTATATTATATGGAAGATGAGTTACATTAAATTAAATTATTATGGTGAAAATAATGAAGGTCTCATCTGTGACTGTCGATGCCAAATCTTAAAATTCTCTGAGAAACAATAACTGGAGCTGAAACAGGTTCCTGGTGACGCCATTTCATCCATATAAAGAAGTTGATCGATTCCTACATCGACTTCAGAATTGAGAAATAGAAACTACTGTATTAATTAATAGAATAGAAAGAACCATTTGAAACTATAAAATATTGTTTCAGGGAAAATTATTTGCAAATACAAAATTTTATTTCAAGAATTAAATATAGTTATTCAATAAATTTTGTAATTTATTTTACTTTTCAAAAAGAATATAACTTACTTTTTTATCAAAACAAATCAGTTTCGAATTTAGTTCGCCATTGTAGTTGCTTTTAACAAAGCGAATTGTTATTATCGCAATTAACTGTATAATTTCTTCATTATGTTAATATTGTAGATTTCTTTCTTTAATAAAACTCATTTACGAAGATTGAATAAATTAACATTTAAAACGAATGTTTTTAGCTCGCAATATTTGCAACAGCTTTTCATAATCCAAAAAACCCAGAAATCCTCTTTTAGAGGATCACTGAAAAACGAAAACTTAGTTTCTATAGCAGATCAACATATTCTTATTTCTTTCCTAAATATAACTTGTTGGGACTGAATACACGTCCATTAATTTTCATGTTTATATAATAATACTTTTTTACAAAAATGCTACTTTTTTTCTTGCGGACATTTTTTTCATACAAAGTAGAATGTCATAACAATTATCATATTTATAGTCAAATGTTTTTGCTTTAGTAACTCGTATTACATGTCTTTTAACTATACATAAATAATCACGTATTGAATTAAACACCATTTATGTTTCTAATATATGATTCTCTAAAACATTTCATGGAGCTAAATAATAATAAATTTATATAAGGTTTCCTAAATATCTATTTAATTTCTATATATATATGGATTGAATTTTTGACTAAATTTGAACGCGAAATCAATTTCTCTATATATGTCAATATTTTAGTTTTCATTGATAATTCATTTCTAGCTAGTTTAGAATATAATACAGCATTGATAGGACATTTTCACACTATTCTTTGATTTGGATCTTACTGTATGTGTGTTAATGAATTAAAATACATATTTATATATCTTGGATTGTACGTAAATTGGCGGCAATCAAATATTGTATAAATTACAATTTCAGATCAGAACGTTCGGAATCTTTCCGCTCCAATCACTTTTAAAACGTTCAAAGTTATCTCTTTAAAAATTCTGCAGTCATCGAAACATAATTCACAGTCCATGATCTGCGTTATCTTCGGCAATATAAAATTTTGTTTCACAAGTTTGTTCTTTCTCTCGTTCTAAAACTTCGACTCTATAGCCTGGGACTGAATCCTAATTTGATTACATTCAGATCATTATTTTTTATCAGAAGGAATATTTATTTGTTTGAGTGAGTCGTTGCTAAGCGGAAGATTTTTTCCTTTCTTCGTCGGCAGTGACTGTTTATTATCTAGCAGATCGACCAATACTTTGATCTTGTGGATAGCCTGCTTGTCCTAGCATATCGAAGGTAACGAGTTCGAGCTCTCAGAAGTCAATTTTCATTTGACTCTCAAATAAATCTACTTGGTTAGGGAACGCGCCCACGGTTCTGATAGAAGCCAAATGGACTTTAAAATATTACCGCAAACTCATCGCTATGGAAACAACATTGAGATTGAAAAGACGAATGAAATAAATAAGTACAATTGGAATATCAGTATTGTCGTATTGTCGTAATGAATGGAACTACTGATCGATTTTATTAGAAGTTTTTGTAAATGTTTCTTGTTTTTATTAATGAGACTTTGAATACGCTCCCAAGTAGCGTTTTGACATTACATACTGGTTGAATCAAAGTATAGATGTGTTTTTAATCCTAAATATTTCTCTTTACATACATAAGATTATTATACGAAAACATTTAAGGAAGAATTGCAATTGATGTTAAACAAATATTAGCTTTGACGGTAAATTGATTTTCACCAACCCATATAAAATAGGTACTATGTTTAAATTTGAGGACTCTCTATCTTTTTACTTGTCCTAAATGTGCTTTAGGAAAAATCTCTTTTTGTGGGATGTACACAAAGCATTTTGAAGGTCCGTATCGATGGTCACAAGGGAGTCTCTGATGGAAATGAAAATTCTTCTATCCACAGTCATAGTGAAAAAAAAATGTAAATGTAATATAAGTTATAAACATTGTAAAATCTACTAAATTCAAATCCCCATTATACATCGCATAGAGCTTGATAAATAAATCTTTGCATTATACCTTTATATATCGCTTAATGCTTTTAATCTATTTAACTAATTTCTTCTCTTAATTACTCTTAAATATATATAGATTTATTTAACCTCGTACCTGATATAGATTTTTGCTACATTAATTAATATTTAGTATTTTTATTGTGTTTTTACCTTTATTTGTAAATTTTAATCATGAGAATGAACAACATTAGTTCGAAACGCGTCGATTATCCAATAAATCGTTGATAATAAAATTGTAACGATTACTAAATTATTAGTCTTCCTTTTTCTAATTAAATAGAATATGAAATGCACTTTGAATAAACGTTTATTACAGGAATAATCAATGTTTCTAGATTTGAATACAGTAATATTGTAAACCAATATTGAACCTTGAAGAATCTTTCTGTAATTAATCTGTTTTCTAAAGCTGGAATGTACAATATTGTTAATTAATATTCAATCTCTTAATAACTATGAAGATGTTGAGTTCGTAAGCGCTATAATTTGAAGATTCAACCACAGCCGAAGAGTGCGAAGATTGTGGCTCCCACAAGACAATTCTGCAAAAAGAGATAGACATCCTATTCATTTTGGATCATAACCTCTTCTTCCTTAATTTTTTGTGTGTGTAGTTGTCTGAGAAGGAATAGTTCCTAATAGCAGCTATAGCCTTTGGAATTATTTTCTTGCGCTTGAATATAGGATACGAATATTATTTTAATAATGCGTACATTAATTGTCACTCTACTATAATACTATTAATCTTATAAACTTTTTAAAAACTTTTCATAGATGCACTATAAAATATATTCTAGACCGGGATCAAACGAGTAACAAATGATTTATATCATGGGGATTATACGCACCTGCCCATTAAGAATTGTTAAGAAAACAGACATTAGTTTAACATAAAGATGGAATTCAAATAAATAATTGCTACCATATCAAGATTTAAGACACGTATATTTATTAATGTTTATTCAATGTAGAAATGTCAATGTTCATTCAAGGTTGAATGTGTTGCGTATAGACAACGTATTGTCAACTCTTAATCTGTATACACAATATTAGTCAATAAAAAAATTGTTAGACCAAGAAAGATTCCGTTGATTGGAAATCAATTTTTTAATTTTTTAATAGGGAAGTTTCTTCTTCATAGATAAAGGCTTCACTCTAAAAAATTTACTTTCAACTCTAAAAAAAACAGCCTCACAATTTCTTCGAACGTGATGAGTACGAGGTCGTCCAATAATTATCAATACTGTGCTGTTACTTCCACACAGGCGCATAATCTGGTTCAGTTATTTTCAGAATGTATAATTAAGTTGACTTTCAATTAATACATTTTAATTTACTTATAATTTATTTAATGAAACTATAACCATTACTGAAGGTATATAAATAATTAACTAATTGATAAATAAGAACATGAGATGAAACGTAATAAAACAAAATAAAATGTATCAAAAAATGTGTGACCCTATATAAATCATTTATAACGAGAGATTATTTAACACACAGAATCTATTAAATGTCAAAAGAAATTTAATATAGTTAATAAATTTATTAAAAATCATTGTTTGGATAATTGATAATAATTTCAAGTTTGAGTACATGTTGATTTGTTAACGTTGAGTAAAGATGAGGTTGTGGATGAAATGAAAAACATGTCGATATTCTCACAATCATAAGAATTACTCAAAAACATATGTCATGATTCCCCATTCAATATTTCATTGTTCAAGTTTTAATCGTTACTTACACTCCTTGTCTGTTTTTGTCGTCGATTCAAATCCTATGTCAGAGACTGCATTATTTTGTATGCCTTTTAAGGACTAAAATTATATGATTTTACGCAAACGTTTTTGATTATTCATTTTCTAAATTGTTGCTGAAACTTGTGAACCGTACGATGAAAAAACGTTATTTGAGACAAAGTGCGAATGTGAAACAAAAATCTTTCTCATGTTTGTGAGCCTCAGTTCTGGGCCCCATTGAGAAGCGTATAATTACTTCGAGATTATTACTCCGGCGTCGCAACTTTGTTAATATGAAAACTTGAGCGAAACAAGTTGGGCATCAAGCTGTTTAAGTTAAATAAAAGTCTCTGCGACGATATTACATTCTTACACAAGATACCTTCTTAATGTCAACTTATCTTTCCACCTGGATGTTCATTTTCAACCAACGAAAATTGTCTTTTATTTATTTATATTTATATGTAAATAGGGAGTATAATATAGAGAAAATGAGAGCGGGTAGAAAGAACGAGGAAAAGTAAGCACAAATAGTAACACATATAGAATGAAAGTTATAAATATTTATAATTTTAAGTATATTATAAGTATTAACTTTTTACATAATATATATGCATATATATATATGTTCTAAAGTAGAGCTACAAACTTGTAATAACGGGTTTCGGAACTAAAAACTAAGAAAAAGATTAAGCTTTTGTACATATGATTGATCTTTATTTAAGTTGGGTAAAACTTTTAATGAGTAGGTTTTCACTTCTATATAAGTCAGATTTTGATTTTTCGGTATTCAGAATTTTGTTTTATATTTTAATTAATAATTAAAAGTTACTCAATGATTGCTTGTGTGTGAATTTTCTTCAGTGAATAAAATAGCTCTAGTTTCATATAGTATACGCTCCTTGAAGATGTGAGGTTTATATGTATATAATAGAGCTTAAAATTAACCAGAACATTAATAATCGGTTAAAAATAATCCGGAATTTTCATAACCGGTCCATCAATTTTTTAATTTCAATGAAAATGTATTACTTTTTTAAATATGAATATATTGCATTTGATATGCAAACGATATGACAATGTGGTCAATGGTTTTTAACATTTGATTCCTAGTTTTTACGGTAAAAATTATAGAAACAAAATATCAGCTTCATATTTAATATATTAAATCAGGAAAAAAGTTTCACGTCTCAAACGGGATTCGAACAGTATGAAATGAACAATCGTGGCAAAACATATTTGGTTGATACGACAAAAAAGGAAATAAAGTGACAATTTATTCTTTTTCTGTTCAATTTTAAGTTAACGATTAACCGGTTAAAGTTTTTCGGTGACCGGTTATGAACCAAATTTCCTTAATTGCTTATTCTTCTCCGGTTTTAAACTCTGGTATATATATACTAAAAATACATATCGGCGGAGAAGTAAATTTATAATTATATAAGCTTGTAGCGTAATGAAGGTATGAAGGGCGTCTTAAAGTCGACCAATGAACCAATATTTCATGGATTTTTTAAAATTAATTTTACTTGTAGAAATTGATCGAATTCCATTAAAATTTGTATTCGATCTTTCTGAAAACATTTACTGATTAAGCCTAAATATGGAAAGGAAAGTATTTTATGTCCTTGGAAACAAATTGGGTGATTTATTTTTCAATCTATTCTTTGATAATGTGTGTATACCAGCTGGGTTATTTTTGCGTTTTTCCGTCGAAGAACATACTTAGTGTCTTCATCACGCCCGTTCATTACGGAAGTAGTCGGAACTAAGATTGAAAGATATTATTTAAGTAAGACGTTACTAATTTAAGAAGCAATTAAAAAACTGAAATATATGTTTCTTCTCGTCTGACCGTAATTTATATATTGAAATATTTGTCCATTTTAAACCTTTATTATTTTTTCATACTTGATAAATTAAATAAAATAACAAAATTCCGTAGAAAATGGGAAGAAATTCAAATAAAATTATTTTTTGCGAGAATAGTGCACGATCTTCCATAATTTAATTGCATGGTCAGGTAATTGAGGAAGGTTATAAAAAATAATGAAGTCCAATCTCGACTTTCTATTGCTTTTTATGGAAGGAGAAACTTCTAATGATTGATACCGCAAGGAGTTGTAAATTCACGTTTACGACGTCAAATTTATTTCCCTCATCGATATTATTATACATGACCATCCATATATATAGACTTTTCTCTCCCAAAATTTTCCTACTGATATTTTTTTCCCTCACTAAAGTAAATAATAAATGTAAATAGAAAAAAATAGAAAAATATGGGTGTGAATTCAGGATGGAAAAAATGATGGGTTTTACCGTTGATTAAGATACAAATTTGATATTTTGGTTAAGGTTACTAAAAAATTGTCTTTCAAACTAAATTAAGGAGTCCTAATGTGTTTTAAATAAGGGCAATCAAGTTCCTCGATATATTAACAGAACATATATATGTATAAGCATTAAGTTTAAATAGTGAAGTTCAAAATCTTTAATTTTTTTTTCACAAAGAAATAAATATTGCCTTTTTTGTATTATTTTTATCCGTTTCCAATAATTCAGTGGATTATTACCTAATTGGTGAAAATTTCAAAGTATAATAAACATTCCTACATCAACATAGAATCGATACAGTTTCTATTCAATTTCTATTCAATTTATAATAATACATTGATGTATTGTACTATGTATTTTTTTATCAAATAAAAATCTCTCTCTATATCTCTCTCTCTCTCTCAA
>JAJNBS010053277.1:0-11273 GCA_028455975.1 Notopais sp. c TS-2021
CTCATACTGTAGCTGCCTAACAGATGCATAAAAGGGGGGGGGGGAGGGACAAGCTTCATGCGATTCTTTGTTTTTGTTTCTCAAATTGTACAGGCCTCAAATATCAACGGGGATGCTGGATTCTTTAATAACATAAAAATCACATTTCCATGCATGATATGACAGTTCCAGTAGGATGACGACTGATGAGACATCTAGATTGTAGCTCACTTGTAGCAGGATGTTCCCATATTTCAGTCTCAAAAAAGTTTCAAATTTCATATTTTTTTAGAAAAATGTTTTGAATAAATATTCTTGCTAGTTATTAAATAAATACATTATAATGAAAGTTACTAGATTATTAGTACTTTTGGTATATATGTATACAGTCGATTAATTTTGTTGAATTTCATTAAATAATATCCATCTTTGAAATTTGAATTGAGAATAAAATGGTTGCGCTAAAATCTGCACACCGTACAACATGTTATTTAAAAATGAAAGTTGTTTGATATGAATGAGGTTGATGATCATTGTGAACATAATAGCATCACTTACAATTAATTTCGTGGGTTATTTAAAAGTACCATAGCTGATATCCGTAGCCAAGGTTCCGGTATGATTCTGTTGTGTAGTACCGCACTAATTATAAACTGATCGAGTGCTGAATAAATGTATAAAGTGTCCTCTGTTCATCCATTTTATAACGGAAATATGAATGTAAAATATACAAAAATTGATGCTATCGAAAATTTATACTCAATGACTTTAGTTGAAGGACACGAAATTTCACGTCAGTAGATTTATTTACCCGCTGCTCTCAGACTAAAAATAAACTAGCTGTAGAAGTAGTTTATTTTATGATCATTCGTTTATTTAAAATGTTCTACTAATATTGATTACGCTATATACCAATCATTCCATGCAATCTTGCAGAGTCTAGCTAAATGATTAAAAAAATTTGAGGAAACTTGAAACTGTTTTCGTACTGTAAATCTGTAACAGGATATAGCTACAGAAATAAAAATGAATTATGTTTACTGATTTCATTTTCATAAAGAGATTCATTACGGTACATGTCCTAACTATTAAATCTTAATGGACCTTTTTTTCTCGCTATATAGCTTACATTCTTTAATATTATAACTTATAATAACAAAATAAATAATAAAGTTTTATAATTTAAAATTTAAAATTATTCTAGTATATTTTCATTCTTTTGTACTATATATATAGAAATTAAGTTAATTAGGGTCAACCATATGATTCTAATAAACCAAATAGACATGATAGGTAACAAATAACAATATTCTCTACATATTGGTGTAAAATGACGTTCTAGAAATTTGAATCTCTACATACTCATGCGAACAAACTCAGGAATTTCATTTATTTTATTAATATTTGAAACCAAACTGGTCTTATTATATTTCTTTTGTCAGTCTGTCATAATAATATTATATAAATATATATATTGTACATTATTTTTTTGCTTTGTCTTTACTAAATTATCTTTATCTTAACAAGTTAACGACTACGGTGTTTTATTTATTAAATGCCTATACAAATTAGGTTAATCCATGTAGGTATATAATTCTATATCACTGATGCTCTTCGAAGTTTGTAAACTAATTGAATCAATTGATGTTTTTTTATCGAGTTCCGTAAGATAACAACATCATACAACTTATTGTTGGGTGTATCTCCCTTAATTATTTAAGACTCACTACAGTTCTAGTCACGAAGGAAGCATCAATTTTAAAATTAATTTTCTATTTTGGCTCGAGTATAATTTCTTAAATTTAATCTGGATCATATATTTATTGTGGAGTGTCAGATAATGTGCTTAATAAATGATAGGATATTGTTAATGAAATTTTATTTGTGAACAATGATTTTTTAAATCAGGATTTTCCAAATTTTAGCAATTAAAGGTGTCTATAAACGAACATCGGGAGGTAATTCAAATAATATTGATTAGTTCATTTGTAATATATATGTCTCTGCTCTAGTAATTTAAACCCCAAATCATTCTTTATTTAATAAAATATTAAATTTAATAGTATTTTCCTTTTTTTGGACTATGTGTGACAGGACATTTTATATTTTTTTAACAAATGTTATGTCAATTTTGATTGACATTAATAAATTAATAAAGGTTTAATTAATCATTTCTGCAACGCACAATCATAAGGTCCAAATTTAAGTGAAATTAATGTTATTTTTTTTACAAAACTAAAGGTTGGTTTAATGCCAATTCGATATATCTGTGAATAAAATAATTTACCTATAACTTTCTTTAAGTCTTTTTCATTTCATTTTAGGTATCGAATTAATAATATCTTAACTTAATCTGTTTTATTAATCCTTCACATCTCGGTTATCTTCCTAAATATAGACAAGAATACGATCACCTTTCACTGACTTGGACTTACGTCATAGGTTATATTTAAAAATATCCAAATTCTAAATATCTTTATATTTTTTATTAATTTTAAAAATGTAACTCCCACGTATATATTATAGACTAGCTTCGAGCCAGATATAGAAGCACTCTGATCAGTTTATTGTATATAACCAATGAAAACTTTTGTAATTCAGTAGTTCCTTTATTATTAATCGAAAACTTTCAATCATTTGGATTTAGTAAATTTATTGATTTTATTTAGACTAGTACAGTAGTACTTTTCAACATTTTTAATTGAATCTTATACATTAGTATAAATGAGTGCTGCATGAAAAAGTATAAAAGCATTTTTGTGCTCAGAGAGAAGAAAAGGTTAAGAACCCCTGATCTAGATAATTTAGAAGCAGAGGCTCTCCTACCTTATTCTTTGCATGCCTAATAATATAATTATTCCAGGCTACGGAATATAAGATAAAAAATAGTAATGCTTTTTCATTTAGAAGTCGTTCAAAAATATGTCAAATTCTGTCTATAAATCGTCTTGAAAGGTGTTTTGATATGTATATTGTCTAGTTGGAGTAGTTTTTTTAAAAACTCCGAAACCATGATTTTATGTAAGATATATACCGCGTTTAACTATCATGCATATATATATATAGTTTGTTTGTGTACCGTATACTTTTTGATACCAACATCCATGTCCGTTACCGTATTATATCTAATTCAATTTTTGTCCATATTTCACTGAGATAACGAAATTAATTATATATATATACTGTAGCTGGTTTGTATCTTTATCTATTGCCTTCAGTAAGCCTACGTACTGTCAGCGAATAGATATAGGGTACTGTATAGAAATATAAAGGATAACCGTATCATTGAACTTATGAGAGTTATGGTAACAATAACACTAAATATCACGTCATGTGAAACATTGCCACTTTTCCCGTTTTGACAAGTTTCCGGGTTTTGATTTAAATCCCCGTGATTCGAGCTTAATTACAATGTTATTATCAGTAAAACATTCTAAAAAGTAGCTTCCTAAATTTCTTACAGGTAACATATTTGAATGTTTTTGGCATGCATATGCTAGAGGTAGCAACAGTTAATTTGTAAATGAAACAATAATATATGTTACATACCTATCGTACTGTACATGTATTTATATTTCTCTCTGAGTAATGTTTTTTCTCAGAGGACAATGTTTGTATACAATGGCACTTACAGTCTTGCTGCTAGATCCGAGTGCAAAGCATGTTAACAAAATATAAGGAGGCGAGTGTTACTACCGTAGATACGATAAATATTTTGTGTCTGTTAAATCCATATCAACATAAAGTCCAAAAGTGGATAAATACAAAGAAAAATAAATTCTAGAAATCGATTTCATTTTCCAAGAAAATCTATAAAATAAATTATATCATTCTGCGATTGTTGGCATTCAGCAATACTGTATATACATAAATATTGTTACAGACTGATCCGGTACGTACGTTCTACTTACAACCTGCAATCAATTTGAAATCCAGTTATGGTGGCAGTTAAATTATGACTAATTTAATGATAAAAGCTTTATTTTCTACATTCAACTTCTCTACACTACATGGTTTTTCACATTTATTTTTAAATTATTCTTTATTAATTATTGTAATGAATATTAAAAAGAGGTCAATTTTTTAAAATATAAATTTAACATACCGGTATTGCTTATTTGCTTTCCAATGTTGTTCGTGTTAACATTAATAGTAAAGAAAATTTTAACTTTTTTATAATCATTTGGTGCATAGTAAATGGGAACAATCTTTCATTACTATTATTTACCTAATTTAACCTAAATTTTTTATTTAGGTTTAGACCTAAAGAACTAATTTTCATGCAAACAGTTAGGTCCTCAAAGATTCGTTTTCTAATTTTGAATTTTAACATATTGCTTCTGAATGTAAACATTGAGCTTGTTCAAACGATTTTATTGTTAATAAAAGTTGCAAAACTCAAGCATTTTTCAAGCTTAGTCAGTCAATTGACTCTACTTGTCTTTTATTGTCGAGAGACATGAGGAGGTGTAGCATAAATGGGAGGTCGGAATTGTCGAGTTCCAAATGGTAAATAACTGTTCCATACTACCTTAAACGGAATGTGCATTACGATACTTAACATACATTTGTGATTGATAGTTTAGCTTTTTAACGGAAATTGTCTTGTTGAAAAAGTCAACAATTGTTTAACATCGATCAGAAATTTGCTTTAGATTAGAAAATATAAAAGAAACACAAAATATTTCATGCTTATAGTAATTGAAGCAAGTAGAATCCATTTTTTTTACATTTTTGTCGAAAAATTTCATTGCATAAGTATATCTTCTTGAAAACTTAAACACTCCAGTAGAGGCTGTAAAATTATAATCTTAAACAATAATATTGTGTTGCGTGTCAAAAAATTGTATTAATGTTGTAACACAACTTTCATATTTGTGATTTTAAAGATGATTACAACTACGATTCGTAAATAGTTGGTGCTCAAGAAATTCTAGAACTTTCCTTTTCCTATACCTATATATTGCATCGTTGGATATGATTGATGTTCTTAATATGAATTTTAAGATAATTCCATCTTCTCTCAATCATGTTTGAAATCTTTGCATAATGTTGCTTGACTTAGGAGAGGGTACCGTACCGTATATATTGATGTTCATTTTCGTTATCTGTAAGTTAATATTTTATTCTTAGTGCTCCTTAATTGAATGAAAAATCTTCATAGGAAAGTATTTTGTAAATGTGGGTCATTAATATAATTACAGTATGGGACTGGTTGAGCCATATGAGAATTAAGTACGGTACTTTATCTGTAGCAATATGATTTTTATGATCGTCAGGAACGTTTTATCAATCGCAAGAAGGTTATTAGATGAAATAAGTCCAAATAAAACTATTATTTCTTTTCTTATCAAAATAAATCGATTGAATTAGCAATACAATTGAACAATGATTAACATATTCTTGGTCACAATCAATCAACGAATACCGATAAATTGTCTTCTATTTTTGAAGACAACTATGGGAATTGTTTCATTTGAGTAGTTGTATATAAGTTATGCTATATATACAGTATATAGTATTTATATACAGTAATATTCCGATACCAAAACTTCAATAGAATTTAAACTTATCATTTACGTATTTTTCGTTACAATTGAAAATTAGTTTTAAATTCTATATTATTCCTTATCTAAACTCGCCCTTTATTTTTCCCGATACCGTACCAACGTTAGAAATAATATATATTTATGCTGAGTACTGGTAGTCTGGTACCGTATCTATAAATTGAAAACTAATTGTATTTCAACTTTTGAACCAAATTATGTCTTGTTAATATTGTTATGCAGTTTATTGTTCGTATTGTACACTATTTAAATCTAGTTTGTCTACGGCAATACTTGACATAAATAATAATATATATATATAATTCGTAATTGATCGAATGATAAAAAATCTAGAATAAAATTGCATTTTTATGATATTTCTTATCTCATTAATTTTGTATTATGAAATAAACATTTTTTAACAATACAGCCCAATAATTAAAAGTAATTAAACATCGAGATTCGAAATGTGATGTTGAGTGCTGATACCAAAACTCCATCCAGAAGTGTCAAGGATTTTCATAACATATATAATTAATTTATAAGAAATTTTCATAATTTATTTAAATTACATTTTTCATATACGATGTTCTAAATTGTAAGGTGTTCTTATTATATAGGGTTGTCACTTGTCAACCGTCCTTTATCTCAGAGGATAGTTCTTTATTTTCTAATATTTTAATTTATACAAACAATGTGGGACCAAAGTACCATAATCAATATTGTTTTAGCCTCTAGGACCTAGGTATATACAGTATATTATACTTTGTTATTCTTCATTAAATGTAAGTATATGTTCGTCTGTTATTAATTTTATAGTAAAAAGTGAGCTTTTTGTAAGTTGTATCGTTGTATATTTAGATTTATTAGATAAAATAAAACATTCTGCTTAAATTTTGCATAAAAAATGATACTTTTTTCTGAAATGTGCATAAAATAGAAATACAAAAATTTTTAAATTTGTTTATCAATCTGTATAGTGCAATATAAACGATTGTAATTTTCTGACCCCGTATATCGTATATAGTGTAGTTACTTAAGAGTTACCAACTCAGGTGCTAATATTGTAACCTACAAAATATTCCGTAGGGCGTAGAATGTAGATGATGACATTTGTCATAACGCGGACTGTTGAATTTTGAAAGCACTCGAAGCAATGTTATATAAATAACAGAAGAGTGATAATTCGCAAGTTTCCAGCGACTGTGTCTAGGTCAGCGACTCATTTATGAAGCATCTTGTTATAAGAGTCGTGACTCCATCCATGTTACATCACAGTTATGAAGCAATATTTTAGGCCAGAGAGTTTCTAGATTTATTTATTCTAATATGTCATTATATGATAAATCTGTCGAAATATTAACACATAATTTCACTAGCTAGTACAATACTTATCATGTATGGAAATCCTGCATTTAGCAATAGGTATCGTACAGATTAGCTAAGGGTTGTAACGTACGGTACCTTTGTCTGATAAACTACCGTAATATATCAAATTATAAGTGAACGATAACTTTGACAATGAACGTTAATAAAAAAAAAATGTATACCGTATGAATATGTAGGCGATATGATATTACGGCCACTATTATGTGCGACATATTTTACTTTTGTAGAGAATCCTATGATTAAGTTTCTTTTGTAGTATTGCCCTATGGATATGAAACCTACAACATATAAAGAAATCTTGAAATAATATATCTGAACAAGTAGAGTGAAAGTTAAAATAAATTTAGAACTAAAATCATTTATAAACATTGGTTGTGGCCTAAGTGTAAACATAGAATCAGTTTGGCATTCGCATCATCCATATATTTATTTATTAAACTGTCATGTAATCGTATCACGACTGATAAGTGCATTGGGTACCAATTGCATGGCTAAAAGGGTGATCGAGTTTAGCGAAATAAAACGTTGTTGATTGGGTGTTGCGCAATTATAGACTCGTAGCTGCATTAATACAGTAAAAAAAACTGCCATTAAGAAACCTTGAACCTTCCAACTTAAAATAATGATATTCTCATGTTCGTGAGCAAGGTTGATTTTATCCATTTTCTGCTTAACGGCTAGTCAGTATGTTTATAAAGGCTATAAATTCTTACTTTTGTTCTCATAAATTATTGTATCATTTAATATATACCGATATCTTTGATTTGAAACTTAAGAGTTTTTGTAACTTTAATTATGTTTATACTTATAGTAATCATATAAAAATTATCTAACTATATATATATATGGTCGCATACGGTATATCACTAATTCATTTGTTGAGCACACTGAAACTGCTCACCTAATAACCTACTCTTTGCAAACAACATGGAAAGTTGAAACAGTTGTTTCGAAAGATAATAGGCCCTATTCATTTTTGTATCTAGTTCGATAATTGTTTGACAACTGCTATATCAAGAATAGTTTATGAAAGCCGATTTTATAAATGGAGAAAACTATATTTTATATATATACATCAGTATTTGTTTTTCAATATTGTCAAGTGTCAAAATACTTAATTGAAAAATTTGAACCTATTTCTTGTGAGTTCAAATTGATACTTTTTTATATTATTTCTAAAATGCCACTAACATTTATTTTCTAGTGTAGTACGTTAACAATCTAGAAAGTTGATAAGATTTGTAGTACCATCACATGGAATATTCCACTTGAAACATTAACTCGTCAAATACTTTATTTATTCACCCATGAGCAAGGTGCGATAAAACTTTTCCAAAAGTTAGTTTAGAACTATAATTTTTGTTAGAAATAAGGTGTAATGTAATCTCTGTGTATATATATTAAGATATATATACAATCTGATATTATCTTCCATCTATAACCAACCAACCAATGAATATTTTTAATGCAGTTAGTGAAATATAATACAATTAATTCATGACCTTCAGTGAACCAGATTAAAAAAGAATTATTTAGTCTTCTGTCTATAGATATCGAGTAATCATTAAAAACAGACCGCTTGCTTGCGTCTTAAGGATTTCTTTGAAGATAATTTCGATAAATATTGAAAAATTCATTTGATTTATTGCAGAAAACTTATGTTGATACTATGATGAAATCATAAAAAGATTATTTATACTGAAACTCTAAAAATATCTAATCGCACAAATACAATCTCTGAGAAACGTAAGCAATGCAGTCGAGCCAAAGTCCTTGAATCCATATACAGTACTACTAGATCGCATGTTTTATTCTATAGATAAAAGGTTTCACTATTCTATAGCTGTATAGGTTTTCCACATGACACGGTTCTCGCTCTGTAATATAGTGCCTCTAATATTCTTAGCTCTTTTTTTTTATTACGCGGACATCTTTTAACGAATGTATTTGCTCGAGCTTCATACTTAATTGGCACTAAAGCCATTGATACCAAAACTATGGTAATTGCTGTATTTTTGTGCTGAAGTATGGTACGTACTTTGTTAAGTAGGTTAATTAGTATTATTAATTATCGATTTGTATTTTGTTTCGCAAATAACAACGTATTCGTTTTTATAATTGATAAGATAATGATAAAGTGTACGATACCGGATATATTTATAAAGTCTTATGATAAATACATTTTATTATTGTCAAATATCCAAACGCCCACTCAGATAAAGGAGATTTTGCTAATCATAATGGAGGTTAATATAATGTAAACGGCTTCTACATCTAACAGATGACTTATTTAAAGCTTTTGTGTACGGAAGGTGCCTGCACAGCTGATCCTAATATACGCGCAAATAGTGTCTAATGGTTGCGTATTTGACAATCAATAGTTGTGGATATTACATAACGTTGTTCATTTTCTTCATTGAGTTTGTCGATATCTTACATATATACAAAAATCGTGTAATCTATACAATAATGACCCTTAAGAAGAAAAAAACAAAATTAAAAACTTAAAAAAAAAGCCAGTTCAAACTTCTATAAGGTTGCATGGCTGGCTGACCTACTTTCAAGGTTGCTGAAGAGAGAATAGAGAGACGAAGAACGAATGATCAGAGAGATATGTTAAAGGGTGGAAGTAATGGTACTACCGCGTTTTGTTGATTATTTATCTACTCTTTGTAACAGTGATTTTATTTGTACGTCCACTATGATAAGTTTGTTTCACTTTACGTGTAGTATTGAAGCTAAATCTATGCAGCGCACTCATTTTGTTCATATGGGGACACCCTTCACAGCTAAATAAAGTGCATTCTTATGACGTCATTCAAGGCTAATGTTAGGTTTAAAATTAGTAGAATGCTTACATTATTTTTAGCTAGATTTGCAGTTCTCATGCGGTTTATAATTCATTACAAATTGTATGACATTTACTTAGATTATTCCGGTAATTATATAAACTTCTGAAATTCTTAATTCGACTGCATTTATACTTAGATTCAGTGAACACTAACAATTTAAAATATAGCACTAATGCCACTGAATTTGACATGTCGTCGAACTTATTGGTCCTTGTTTTCATTTTAAAATGCCAGCTCTTTTGTAATAAACATTCATCAACTTATTTGTATATTTTATAAAATTAAAAAATCAAACCAGTAAATATAATATTATGTAACCATCAATCTGGTCAACCTATTTATTTCCTGCGAATGTTACTTTTACAAATTTGTCACGTTCATAATTTTTTAGAGTTGAGATATTAGTCAATTTGTGAAAGTAAAATTGATTCATTGTTTGGAGAAATCAAATTATTCTTTTAGTAATAATTGTCACTGGCGTACGATACAAATTATTTTCCGCATGTATAATATGATTACGTGATAATTTGTTCGAAAACGGAACCTATACATATTATGGTATATGTAATGAATTATAATTGGATAAATTACTGCAGTGGAAAGTAAATTTGACCACTGAATTTGAGATGGAATAGTGTATTGTGTTATTCGATACCTTTTTTGAAAATGATTGTGTAGTGTGTGTGTTTAAATTAATTTTCGTTTTACTATCATGCCGATTACTGAGCTTCATCAGCGAACAGATGTAATTGTTATACTACCGTAGATAGGATACAATGGTCAGTACCTTTAATTTAAATTGACTATATCGTACAGTATTTACTATAGTTCATCATGCATGAATAGTCGATCAACAAACAATCGAATGTCAAAAACGCTGGTTCCCATTTACACCCTTATGCACTGTACAATTGTCGTCTTTATAAGATTCCTATTTATATGTCGTGTTTTATAATTAATTTGAATTTTTCTCTTTTCAGGTAAGTGGAAGAATAAGAATTGTCACTCTCATTATTTGATTAAAGTTCTTTGTCACAAACTCGCAAGGCGTAAGTCTATTATTTTTTTTAAACAGAAACAAATTAAGAGCTATATACAATCTTTAACTTTTAAATGTCATACATACGGTATATAATATGTACACCAAACTGTACATGTTTATAATGTAATAATAGTAATGAATGACTAGTATGTCTATACTGCTTGTATGTTACAACTTACTATGCAACAAAACCTGAAAAATTTTGGTTCTTTGGAAATTTTATTTTGTAATATCCTTGCAAAAGGTATGGTTAATAATCTGTAAACAGCCACAGTATGGAATCAAACCTTTATGATTAGGTGTGACAAAAGTAGAAACCAAAGATTTTAATCATTGCTGTTAAGTTACACTATCACATGTCTATACTTACAACGAAAATGTGCAGGGATGGCAAATGCTGACACGCGTGTCAAGAGTGACACAGTTCGGGATTTTTGCTGACACAGTAACACAATTTTGATTTTG
>JAJNBS010053279.1:0-10825 GCA_028455975.1 Notopais sp. c TS-2021
CCGTAAAAGTAAAGAGTGAAATCTGGCATGCCGTAAAAGTAAACTGATTGCCGACGTACCGAATAAGTAAACTGATCCGATAATTTATTGATAGTGTCTGATAGATGGTGTTTAACAAGGAAGAAAGCGTTCTCCAGATGCGTCGTCTTGAAGTTTTGTAATTGATTTTACTATTGAAAGTATTTTAATATTAAAAAGTTGTCTGCATCATTGTAGAAGTCTGATTTGTAGAGGGACTTTTTACTTTTTATATATTTTGAACTTTAAAAAATTTGGAGCAATGTTGTTAATAAGCAAGTGAGCAG
Organism: Notopais sp. c TS-2021; assembly: GCA_028455975.1. Lineage (NCBI taxonomy): Eukaryota > Metazoa > Arthropoda > Malacostraca > Isopoda > Munnopsidae > Notopais > Notopais sp. c TS-2021. The sequence continues at coordinate 306 of JAJNBS010053279.1, forward strand.
GAAATTTAGATACTGAGTGCATTTCTTAAATTTTCTTAATTTTGATTTATAATTGCGGTAACTTTGAAGCGTAGATGAGTTGTATTTTTCCAAGAAGTATTGGTGTATATATATTTTTGTTTCTAGAAAACTTAAAATTTTAATATAAATAGTAGGACCAGACATGAAGAAATTATTTCATAAACATTTCTTTGTGTTGCAGTAATCTGCATTAAACTAATCTTACATTGTCAATTAGAACGACAGGTCGAATCAGCGTTAATCATCAAACCTGAAATGTCTTGTTTCTCCACACAAAACGGTTCTGTATCTAGGAAAGATTTTTTACAGCGAAACAGGGCTTAAAAATTTTCAAGTTAGCTCTCGCGAAACTAATTTTAGGAACCCATATTCTAAAAGAGTGATTTACTTAGAATTAATTACACATATGTTACTTACTTTTGTTACACCCTGTATCTTCATGGACAATTACACGAAAAATATTAGAGAAAAATATTAGGTTATAAACATATATATGTAAAAATGGACCAGATACTATATTTTTATATTATTTGATAAGGTACAATTTTTCCAATAGATGGAATGTTTAATTTTGTATTCATTATCTGAGGAAGTGAGTTTGAGCACCTCTGGTTTTAAGTAATTATTTGTTGAACAAAATATTTCTTGCGATAATCATATTAATTTTCCTTTGTAACAGAACCAATATTCCAATCCAATTTCGGTAAGGAAAGAATCCCAGTCAATAGTATAACTTTAACTAATATCATCATGTTATCTTATTATCAGCCGTCGTAGTAGATAGACGGCTGATTAAAAACAAATTCAGTGTTACTATTTGTCAATTTAAATATGCTAATACTGGAAGAACAGAAATTTCTTAATACAAAATATTTTATTAAAGATTGTAAGTACAAAATATGTTTGTTTGCTTAATACAAAAAGTCATTACAGCTAAATTTTAACTTCTGGGAAGTTAAAAATCATGCAGAAGTATTCCCTGAAAATTGGTTACACGTAATATACAATTAAAAAAGTAACTGTGATATAATTGCTTCTGACATGAAAAAAGGTTAATAGGATCCGAGGGCATCGTTTCTAAATAGATTAATCTATATAATATATGTACAATACTACTGAAATGAAATATGCAATTGTCTCTACAATGAAGTATACAGAATCACATAACTTACCATTTAAAAAATTTCAAAATTACATTTTCTGAAGACTTCTTATAATTAAATGAAACTGTGCACAATGATTGAAATTAAATTATAATATAGTATATCGAATTCTTTGCGATGTATCTTACAATTATACTGTAGCCTAAATATAAATAATCTATCATTTTTGTCTGATTCATATGCTAAACAGCTGAACAAAGAGAAGCACAAAACTCGGCAAAAACATGCTGTTCTTTAAAGTAGCTTTTTATTTATATTGACGTGTTCGTAACTTTAAGACTATTATATAATTAGGCTATGATTATATTGTACTATTAATATTTAATTTCAGAATAACTTTAATGTCCAAGATATGAATCTAGAGACGTATTTTCGTGTTTACTATAGAAGTAATTCTGAATCGGAATAAATTAAACCAATGAAAATTGGTTTCGTCGAGTGATTCTGATTCACAATTGGTTATTTTGTGCAGGAGAAAAATAATTATAATTTAGTTCTATTTGATTGTTAACAAATTTAACAAAAATGAAGCTGATCAATATAAATAATTTTAAAGTAACCTAATTGGAAATTAATTAAAAACAAAATATCGTGTAAATGTCATTATATAAATTCAATGAAACAATTATTTATCTATCTATAAATAAGTATAAACAGTCGTATAAATTATTTGTACAATACATAATATACTTTGATTCTGTCAAATACTGTACACATATTAAGCAATATAAATTTGGTATTTAATCTATTTCCATTTTTCGAATTGATCGCTGTACATTGGTGAAAGTTCGGTCCAGTTTCTTATGTTTGCTTATTTTAGACCATTGCATTTCATCTAAGCTCAGAACTTTCGATCTCACACTCTCTAATTCTTCTTTGTATGATTCTGTAATATAAAAACACAAGATTAAATATAGATATATATTTTATTACGTAAATAACGTTAAAAAGACCCTATTTATATGTAATTTTATAAAAGGTTTACAACCGACAGACGAGTCTCACATGTAATTCAGAAGAGTGACTCATGTTTTTGGGTAAAGTAAATACAGCTATTAGGCGTTATGATCGTTTAGCTATGGAGCGATGATAATGGTACCGTACAACAAGAGAATTAATTAAAGAGATTGGTACATCAAACTATCCCAAACCACAATTCAGACCCAACAACAAGCAAATAATATGAACTAAATAACTCTATTGAATTAAATTCAATTTCATCAGAAGAACATTATAGGGAAGTAAAATGTGTTTTTCATTCGAATAATATCGCTCCTGTGAAACAAATCACAACATTTATCAATTATATTTCATTATTATCCTATACAAATTCGGAATCAGCATAAATTTTGAAAGTATTTGTCCAGATATTGATACATAAACGGAATAGTTAATAATAACTTTCTGATTAATTTACTGGATTGAATTGTAAAAAAATTATTTAACCTGAAAATAAATTAGCCACAAGAAAAACAACCTAAAGAAAACTAAATTTGTATTCTGTAAGACAATTCACATCTAAATATTTATAGCAGGAGGATCAACTAAATAAAATAACAAAGGAAAAATATTACAAGCCAGAATAAAATGAAAACTACGATATACTATAAAATAATAAATTAAGTAGCCTTCTAATAAAAAATCCATCGTAACCTGAAATGGTTGCATGTCCCGACTAACTCAACAACAGTTGACTGTACTCAATTACAAGATCCACTAATACTATAAAGTGGAAATATTAAGGGATAAAATTCTGAAAAGTTTAATGGAATATGCTTGAGAACCATGCATGATCAATAAGTATTTTGTTTCGTAATACATTTTAGTTCCATATTATCAACTAGAGTTTGGGAATATGAAATCATTTATGGCAACATCACCTCTAAATTTCATGCATACAGGTTATTTAGATCAATGTTAGATCAAGTACATATTGAATATATTTATGATCTATAACGACACTCATTCATTTTCAACCATTTTTGAGATTTAAAATGTCAATATATAAAGTATTAAAAGTATAAAAACTCAGAATTCCTGCCTGTCTAACTCTATTTTTGAAGAATAGCAAATTTTTCGCCGAATCTTTTTCTTTTCATGATTTGAAAAAGTTGATCATGGTTTAATTTGGTTTTATATCATTCAAAATTTGTTAAGTAATTTTTAGTGATATAAATAAATCATAAGAAATTTGTAAACACGCTATTATTTGGAAGGAATATAAAATTCTTTGTGCAGAGGAAACCCATTTAATCTGAAGATCTCTTTCTCAACAATGGTGGTTGACTTTATCAAATGCCTTTGATAAGTTCAAAAAGGCTGCATACAGTCATTTCCATTCTTCATACTTTTAGGGCGATTACTATTTTGAGTTAGACAAGTTGTCTGAGAGAACAAACACCCTTTTTATATGTTGAAATGATAATAATTGTCAGAAATTTCCAAGTTATCGAACTCTTTTAATCATTTCATGAAGTAAATGGAATGTCTATGACTCTATAACATATTGGAATGTAGGAGAAGAACCAATAAGTATTTAAACATATTTGAATGTTAAAGAATTCTGAGGCTTACTGTTAGACAATTTAGTGCTAGAACATTAATTGACATTAGATATTAAAACCTAGGTATGGAAATGAAATATATTGAACTATAGTTTAGGCACATTAATAATTAAATTTTTTACGGTCCAAAGTTGTCAACACTTATAATTGGCCTAAATATAATTTAGGGACATGTGTAGTCTGTAGCCTTGAACTTCTATAGGTCCTCCTTACCAATAATCACTAGGGAGTCTCTCATATAATTTTAAATCCACTCTCTTCTCCTGAACATTCACCTATAAACCAACATTGCAAAAACTGTCATAGAAATATAAATTGTCAATCTGTCATGACTTTAAATTTCTTAAATCCGTTAAACCAAAATCTGATTTATATGTAACAGAGAGAATCTATTCATTAGTGGATACCAATTGTATATAGAATAATTAATTCAATTTTAATATCATTGAAGATAAGTTGATCTTATGTCATATGAAGGGTATAACAATTGGCAGGGACATAATTGAGCATGTTAATTTATCATAAGACAATTTCGATGTTGATAGAAATAAAATTTATTCGATTACAACTGATGGTGCTACTGCATTAACTGGTAATAATAATGTCTTTATTGCTTTATTCAAAGAATCGGTTGATCATGATATTCCGGTACTCAACTACTATTGCTTGATTCATCAACAGGAATTATGTGCTCACAAATTAAATATATATGAAACTGTTGATAACAGATTTTGTGAAAGTTGTGCATTTTATCAGATCTCGTGTCTTGAACCATCGTGAATTCAAAACATACTTGGAAGAATTTGGCAGTGAATATGAAGACGTTATTTATTTTTTAAAAGTAGGATGGTTCAGTAAAGCAGGAACTTTGAAAAGATTTCAATTATTGTTACCTGACATAAAACAGTTCGTGCAAAACAAGAACCAAAATGTAGATTTTTTAGAAAATGAAGAATAGTTGGATGATCTTTCCTTCTTAGTAGATATCACTGAAATATTAGCTAAAGACCAGTAATGTTGCTCAATGTTAGAGCGAATAACAAGTTTTGATAACACAATTGAAAGCTGGTGAAATTGTGCATTTTCAGAGATTATCTAAAAGACAAAAAGAATTTCCTGTGAAATTTGAAAAATATATTAATTTATGTGAAGTTCTGTTAGAAGATTTTACAAACAGATTTTCTGACTTCAGAAAGATGAAAACTGAATTAAAAATATCTAGTGATCCATTTTCATTTAATTTTATGGAAGCACCAGTCAAATTCCAGCTAGAACTCATTGAGCTTTAGTATAGATAATGTTCCCTTCTTGAATTTTACAAAAAAAAGCTTTCTTTCAATGAATTTGATCAAATTAGCAATTTATCTAGAAAACTATTATGCATGTGGGGTAGTACATACTGTTGTGAACAATTCTTTTCGTGTATGAAAAACATAAACACTACTGAAAAAAATAGGTTGAGTGATTGCCATTTAACTAAAATTCTTGGAATAATGGCTAGTACAATAAAAGCAGATATTGAGAATATCATAAACGAAAGGCAATGCCAAAAATCATATGATTTTATTTTATTTTGTGCAAGTATATTTTTTTACTGTCAATAGTACAGTATTTTGTTTGTAATTTAGATTTAACTACTTTTGTGGCCCGGTAAATATACTTAAATTTCTAATTTGGCCCATTAGCAAAAAGGGTTGGACAACCCTGTCATATACTTTAAAAAACACGCTTAAAGATTGAGGAAATGTTTTTTATAAATATCAAAATAATTCGTTTCAATAAAATTGTATCATTGTTTCTTATCTTAGCAATTCTATTTACAATAATATCTTCAAGCAACTTTCTTAATCAAGATATATTCGACTATATTCAACAAAACTAGATTGTTTCCTTGAATTCATGAAGTTCTATTGGTTCTATTAGTTGTATTGAGTTCTATTAGTTGTATTGAGTATTATTAGTTCTATTTAGTTGTATTAATTATATTGAGTTGGAACTAATTCTTACCAATCATTGACTTAATTGGCACCGTTCCTCCGTATTCTTTGGGTAATATTCGCCTGGAAACTGATTTTTGCAGCTGTTCAACATTGCTATGAACCTAGAAAAGAACATTGTTAGAATAAATCAGTAATTGGAGTTTTGTAAATGTGAAAGACAAAATTTATTTCCTCTTTCCAAGATGTTTTAACTCCTTGGACAGAAGCGACAAATTAGTCTGGAAAACTTTATCTACTACCCTATAACAATATAAATCTATAAATAGAGCAAGGTATACGAAAAGAAGTTTTTCTTTTCAGCCAACGTGTTTCGGACTAATCCATCGTCAGGGCAGTACATTTATTAATTAAGATAAGACACAGTTGATTACAAACAGTTAAAATTATTTTCAAAAACAATTAAAATCAATAAATTATTTATATAAATATAAATGCGAGGAAAAACTTATTAACCGATCACAATATGTTTGTTCTAACTGAGTTTTCTATGAATATTGAATTTGATTTCTTTCAAAAACATTTTGCTCAAAATTGTCATCCTGACCATATTTTTCAAAAGACTTTAAAAACTTATTTAAACAAAAGATTTCACACAAGTCCAAAATTTATACTGTTACCATACATGTCAAATACTTGTCATTGGCATATTTAGGTCACAACAGAAAAGATTTCGAAAAAGAACTAGATTATATATGATATAAAATTAATATTTTGTAACCCTTTTTAGAATTGTTCATTGTTTAAATATATGTATACCCTTGTTCCACTTTTACGGTCAAACGTAGTATATACTGTACAGTTGACGTCAGAATTATTCGCCCCCATATGAAAATTTCACAAAACCTTAGATTAAACTAAAAATATTCTATGTACAATCCGAGTAAATATATACGAGTAGTGGCAAGATGGAGTGGGGAGAATCGTTACGTCACAATTAATCCGAAAGTCATAGAGTTTCTGTATCAATTAGGATAAATTGTGACGTAGCGATTCTCCCCACTCCATCTTGCCACTACTCGTATATATTTACTCTGATGTACAATGTATATCTCTATTTGAATAATTAGGTTACGGTAATAGAATTGATATTTGAAAAGCATCATTAACAAATTTAATAAATAATCTGAGCAGAATAGTAAAAATGCAAAAATGGTATGGGACAAAAGTATTAGCCCTTCATTCATTAATAGTCAATAGTATTACTTTTATTCTTTAATACAACTGTATTAAAGATTATTACACACATCTTCTGGTATTTTTCTCTATTCTTCTTATCTTTTTCTTCAGATGACTCCACAGGTTCTCTATTGGATTGAGGTCCGGACTATGTGCAGGATATTCTAAGACATTAGTATCATAATCTTTAAAAAAATTCTTCACTATATAAGCTGTCATTATTTCTTTCTAATAATGTCCTGATAATCTTCTTTTCTCATGATGCCATGAACTCTAACTAGATTTCCTGGACCAGAAGCGGAAAAACAACCCCAAACATAATGCTCCCACCCCATGTTTCAGTATGGGGAGAGTATTCTTGGGGTTGAATGCTTCTTCAGTTTTTCTGCAAACATAAAATGAGTCCATATGGCCAAAATAGCTCAAATTTAGTTTCGTCTGACCAGAGGATGGATCTCCAATATTCGATGTCATGTTCATGATGCCTCTTAGAAAATGACAATCTTGCTTTTAGATGCCTAGACTTGCGCAATAGTTTTTTTTACGATATCCTCGTAAATTTGCACGATGAATGGTTCTGGCAACTGTCTTCGTAGATACACTCAGTTCTGTAGTCCCCAGATGATTGACAATTCTTTTGCACTGGCATGAGGGTTCCTACTCACATCTGACTAATTTTCTCTCGAATCGTATTCCTATTCTTAGACGATTTTGTACTATTTGAATTTCATAATTATTTTTATTGTGTACCGAACTGATGTTCTGGAGCCTTCAAACTGATTGGAAAGATTTATATATTCATTGCCTTCTTTATAGGCCGTCACTATCTTCATTCTGAGGCATTCGATTATTTCAGAGATCTTTGCCCATAGCTGAAGACTAACTGATAAACTATCATTCCACCCATCTATTAATTTGAAGTCAGTTAAGTGCTTGGTTGGTCATAAAAATATCTTTTTATTAATTCGAAACTGATTAAAATTTAAGTAAGAAAACATAATGGTGATTGAAATATAACATTTTACCACTAAATAAAGAAAATATGAAAGGGGCTGATAATTTTGAGTTGTGGGCATTAAATATTTAATTTAATTTTAATTGTTTTTTAAAATAATTTTATCGGCTTGTAAATAATTTTGTCTTATCTTAATTAATAAATTTACAGCCCTTTATATGGACTTAGTCCGAAACTCATTGGCTCAAAAGAGAGATATTTTTTTTATTCTCCAATTGCTCTGTTTAAGTTCTGTAGGAACGAATCTACCGTCAAACCAGGGGTTCTCAAACTTTCCTCACTTGTGACCCATTTGGATCAAAGACATTTTTTCACACGACCCGTGACCCAATTTCACTCAATTGCATATTATAAAAAATAATACTACCAAATGTTTGTGCTACCCCTAATAATATTTACACGAAACGCCTACAAGAAAAGCTTGGCAAGAACATGAATCATCTTAAAATATCATTCAAAATTAATGTGATTTAGTAGTGTAGTACAGTAGCTGGAACAATGATCTGGTATGTCGAGAAGATGGATTAGATAGAGCCCTTGTGATTATTATCGATAAAGTAAGAATATACCAAAATCTGTTTCTAATTCATATTAGAATAGTTGTCATTATCGGACTTGAAAAAGAAATGCCACGTACTTGAAACCGTTTCTTTATTTTCTCCGAGAGAAGAGCTTTGGCGAATTCAAACACGGCATAAAGTGTAATGGGAAGGTTGACGAAGTGAATGTCCTTATGTCTCATGGGAATGGTTTTCTGAAATTAATAATGCTGTTAGAACTGTTGTACAAATTACTCTAATAATACAATTACAAAATTGATTTAGCTGGAAAATCGATAACAGTAAACGTAATTTCGTGGCCACTAGAAAAGCATCCAATATTGGAAAAACCTTCAAAATATTGTCCCTCAATATGCTTCATTTTTGCTTTCGATCACCACCATTGGGAATCGATTCTTATTCCGATAAAGATCGGAATATTGTGTTGGATAATTATAAACTGATTGAATATCAGATGCAGATCTATAATGAGATTCGTTTGCTTACTTCGCTGCAATGAAATGCTTTTGAAATCGTTCCTGGGGTCCAAAGGGAAACAATGGAGAGACCCACACTCTTCTCGTCGAAGATGTAAGTGAAGCCACGAACTTGGTTCTCCTCATCTTCTATCAGAGACTCGAGGCCAAGATGAACACCTTGCATCATATCTGCTGCAGTGTCCCGGGATATGTCTATTGCGCCTGCCAACATATAATAATTAATATTACAAAATTTAATAAGTTACAGATAGAACTATAACAAATCTCAACATACGAAAAAATGGTCGAGTAAAACTCAAAATATGAAATATAGGACTGAAAATACAAAGAAAAAGAGACAGTTTCTGCTACTGACCACCTGAACATTGTAAATAGACAAATTAGCTTCATCAATTTACCTGCAAGGTTTCTCATATACGCTTTACCCACAATAATAAATATATAATTCAAATCTATTTTATAATAATGAATCTGATCTAAGACTTCTTTAGTTGTGACCTAAATTGGATAATTTACAATATAGATAGATCTAAGAGTGACTGGTATAAGAAAATGTACCATTTTGAGATATGACAACTTACTCGAAACAGAAAAGAAGACTCTTCTGCCGAAGTTATCTCTTTCGGGAAGAGCAAAAAAGTAACCTCGATCGATTAGATCCTCCAGTTTCGAGAGCCTGATGTCGAGTTTTGTGAACCAAAGCGGGTGTTCGGACCTCATCCGAAGGTACTTTTCAATAAGTTGCTGGGCATCACTGACTCGAAACTTCTTCGTTCGTAAAAAACGAAGAAGGAAACTACTGTCTGGAAATAAATATTATCGTTAATGGAGAAATTTTGAAATAAATTCTGGACGTTATCCATTTTCTCAAAGATTTCTTCCCATAGAATATTAGAAATGGAAAAAGTAAATCTCTCAAAATATCTGTTATATGGGAAAATAAATCTCCTTTGTAATCAACTCGCACATTCTTATTGAAACAAAAGTGAAATATGATCCATAATGGTTAATCTATTAAAAAAGTCTAAGTTGTTCAGTGAAGTCAGAAAAATACAAAAGCTCTCGCATCTTTTAAAATTCTTCATGCTTTGATAATGATAAAAATGATCCTATCTGATTTTAATTAAATTCTTGAGTGGAAATATTTCTATAAATAATTTTTTTATCGCACTCTTGTTTTTATTTAACATTTGTTAAAGATGTCCATGTGTATGATGGATATTTAATATTTAATATTAATTGTAAACATTAACTTTAATATTCTTCATTCAATATCGTCGACATCAATTTTATGTATATGATTGATTGAGGAATTGTTTTTTCCGTATTCTCCCCCTCACTAATTCTAGTTACTTGTATATAGATCATCCTTATTTATGTTTTAATAAATTAACGATGGTTTTCTAGTTATGATTTTGGTATAAAATGGTAAAATTTTCCATTATTGATTGGTCAGTATTAGGGATTGTCGGGATTGACCTTTTTGCGCATCCCGGGATTTCGGGATAATATTATCTGCGAACCGGGATCCCGGGATATATC
>JAJNBS010054838.1:0-12717 GCA_028455975.1 Notopais sp. c TS-2021
AGTTAAATGTATTAAATTACATATATTATTTATTGTATATATGGTAAGTTTTACTTCCACACATCCATGTATTCTGATGTAATATTTAAAATTATGATAAAATTTATAGCATTTCTATTATAGATCTAAATCAACTTTTTGCAAATGCTTTACATTTGTAATTGTAACATTCAAAAATCAAATCTATCACATAAAATGATTATACAAATTATGTTATTTTTAGTACAATAATTGTATACAAATTTCTATTTTCTTTCAATAGTTTTAATAAGAGACTTTATTTGCCCAAAAAGTAATCGCAACATATTACGGATATCTTGGCTAAGCCATGTTTCTATATTATTCCTTCTCGGTTCCGTACGTAATATTTCTATCTTAAGGAATGATATAATGTTATAAGCTTTTGTTGCCCGTTCAAAACCTATAAACCCTAAATACTAAAATATAAAAATTCGCACATTTATGTGGCATGAAGTAGAATTAATATAATTTAAGCATAGGGCTTTCTATAGTCATAACCATTGTCCTTTTATTAATAACTATTCCTTTATCGGAAGCCATATTAACATAAATAACATTATATTTATTTAAATGGCGGTGTTATTGTAGCTATTTAGGGAATAAATATATATTAACATTTAATACTTTTATATATCTGTAGTGACAAAATTTAGATATAAATATTTCATTTTGTATTAAATTGAAAATGATATTACTCGGAATCATCAATAAATATATAAAGAAGCAATAATTAAATTATTAGAGATGATTTATGTAACCCAACCAAATATGAGTTATTTAACATAACCTACCATGAGTTACATAACCTAACCTAGCATGAATTAAGTAACCAAACAAAATATGAGTTACCCAATCAAATATGGGTTCTATAACCACTCAGCATGGGTTATGTAACCACTTAGCATGAATTATATAACCTAACCAAGTATGAATTAAGTAAGCCAACAAAATATGAGTTACCCAATCAAATAAGAGTTATATAACCACTTAACATGAATTATGTAACCCAACTTACATTTAATATTGATGCCAATTGGATTGCTATTTGTATCTCCTTCGACATTTGACGCTTTACACTCGTAAGATCCAGAAGAATTTAGAGTAACTTCCTGAAGAGCCAGTGAGTACTTGGAGATTAATATGCCGTAGGTGACGTTATGTGATATAGATAAATTCTGAGAAAATATTTGAATTTCAATTGTGAGAAATTCTATCAGTAAGTAAATGTATTGTTGACTTCATCACTAATGTAATTCATCAACATTGTAATCAATAGAGAGATTCATATAAAGTATTTCATTTTAGAAGGATGTAATTCAAATTTTAAACTTTTAAAAACAAAAAAGTTACTAAAATATAGTTTTGAAGTCTAATTATCGTCAATTATGACTTAGAACAATACTGTTAAGTTATCGGTACTTATTTGTGATAAATACTGTAGATTGTAGATCATTATTTAAAATATAAGTCTGCGGTATTTAAAACCCGTGTTTAACTTACAAAAATAGATAGAATTAAAAATATACAATAAATATACTGTATATTAATATACCATATATATATATAACATATTCGGCTACATGTTATATTATATATACATGAAACAAACGCAAAACATGCATTGGAAATTATAAAAATACAATTTCTTACTGAGTATTTTTGTTTAACTTAAGCTATTAACTCGATATTTTCGGCATGAAGTTGTTTTCTAAAAAATATAAAAATGACACTAGATATTTTTAGACATTAAATTCAATAAAATTTGTCTTAACAAAAATTTAAATCTTTATAGATTAATACTTACATTGTGAAACCATTCGACTTTGTAAGGCGGAGGATTAGCATCGACCAGACATTCAAAAAACACATCGTTACCCTCCTTCAGGTTGAATGCATCCAGAGCTCTCCCAAGCGTCAGATTTACAGAGGGCTTAACTGAAAGCATTTATACGTGGATGTTATTACAACAGATTAATGATATTTGACTCTTACAGAATCAATATTTTCTGATTAAATTCGAACCAACTTTGGTTTTTTTAATCACTTTTCTGTAGGAGAAAATACAAATTTATAACTTGATGAAAAGACATATTTGATATTCAAATATCTATATTGACAAAATAAGTGATAATTTTATATTATTAGATGATCTATAAGTGGGATAATTAGAATAGAATATTCAATAATAAAAATACATAAAATAAATTCCAGTAGAATGTCAACCCTTAGAGAGAAACAAGGACTAATCATGTATATAACAGTTTCAATAAAAGAAAATGAATTATATGATGCGTAATTGGCAACTTGATCCTAATTAAGAATCAAATATAATCTACATTTATGTTCATTTTAATTAGGCGAAGTTTTAGTCATCCATTCAAAATTTTATGTATTTATTTTTATTGTAGGAAAGTGCTCAACTATTTATTTTAAATTGACCAATTTTTTCTTGTAAAATCAGTTTTGGGTTTTGTATCTACTATAAATTGACGACAATTTAAATTTAAGGAATTTTAATGACAAATATCAATTCAATTATTAAATATAATGTTTATAATTATTTATTTAGGCGAAATTAAAGTATATTTTTTTAAATTCAATTAATTAATATTTATGTTTTAATTTTATTATCAATAAATATATTAAATGTGTATTTATTTCTTCCTTACAATTTATTAAATTTTTTTATTCAAATTGACTTTTGTAAGAATTCTTAGAAATTCTTTTCTTTCAGTTCCTTTCCGGATCACTGAATTCAACTATAGACTTTCTTTCCTTTTTATTTATAGACGAAAATGAACTTATTTTATAGAACCTTAGTGTTGTAAAAAACGACATAATTGGCCGATAAATTCTCTTAGCCAATGAGCGGTGAAATTTATTATTTTTTCTACTGCAAATATTATAGAAAGACAAAATTAAAACCGAAAGGAACAAGATTCTATAATAGAAAAAAAATTTAGTATTTAAGAAAAATTATATAATTTAATAAATCAGTTCACCTTTTGTATTATGAACTTTAAAAATTCGAAGGAGCTAGTGGATAATATTGTAATTCCATACGTGTAAAGAATAACGAAAAAAAGACATAGACGATGCGATCTCAAAAACATAACAATCATAATTAGAACAATTTTAATGGGAAAAGCTAACTACAAAAAGTGGCTGTTAATGACTATTGTAAATTAGCTGGAATTTCTTTCATATGCGTTCTGTAGAGAACTTACAAGATATGTTCAAAGTGTAAACGGCCTCAATGGGGTGCATTAAAAGCAATTTATTCACTGCTCTGCATATCAGATGTTTGCCGTGGTCTTGCTTATGCACATTTAGCTGCAGTGTACTTGTCGTCAGGTTGTCTTTTTCACTTATCTGAAAAAAATAAAATCAACAAAAGATTAAAAGAAACATGATTAGGTTATTTGATAAAAAGGTTTTTAATTTCACAATTGAAAAGGAAAACTGTATACGTGTCACAATTTTGTTTATTTTGTACATTTGTAATATTATTGCGTTGGAAATTGAACATTTCTGTCAAAATTCTCTTTTGATAATTTACAAATAAAAAATATCGTAAAAAAGTATCGATCAAAATTTCACATATGAAACTTCCCAATCCAGGCTTCTTTCATAAGTTTCCCAACGGTATTTAAAGTTTTAAATTATAATCACATACATATATATATACAAGTAAATATATATGCGTCTGTAACAATGACGTCACAGATGAATAATTATTTAATAGGTCAATTATAGTGGCGTCACAAGATAATTATCGTTATAATATAATTAATAAAATTAATAATAATATTCAGCATCTCTGATAATTCCAACATTGCCGAATAAAGTATTAATTTATGTAAAATAGAATAGTCCACATTTGCATAGTTGGTCATTCAGAACAGATCGGTTTTACATATCAATGTTTCCCACGAGGATTATGTTTAAGTTTTTAAGTTTATAGAAATTTCAAATTTAAGGCAAATGTTCTGAATTTGTCGGAAAAAACTATGAAATATGAAGGATATAGATAAATTTAAATTTATTACATATCAAAGGAAACAAAAATTAACATAAATACAGTATGTATACGTATACAGTATATAAACTATTTATTTATTCTGTTTTCCGTTACAATATATATCAGACTGATTCCATATGAAAAGGTATGAATATTATAAAAAATTAAAATTATTATCAGATATGTTGTCTTGTCTCTGGCAAAGAAATAGTAAATATTGACAAAATTAATTATATGATATAGAAGTTAATTTTCCAATACAAATTATTTTCCTAATGTATCCGAAAAATGAAAGACAATATTTGGAAAATATCTTAAATTGAAAATAAGATTATGAATTAAAATTATATAAATTCTCAACATATTTTTGTACAGTATATGTGAAATTATTTAAAAATATATTATTTAGTTTTATAAATTATTTTAGTTTAGATTTCAATTGTCTGGTTTCAAATTTAAATTTACTTTAATGTTTTATTCATTGAAAAATAATCACTTTATCTACATCAAAAAGTGAACAGATTTCATCAAATAGCGTAGATAATAAATAAAAACATCACAATAAATGATAAATGATAAATGATAAATATTTATTAGAAGAATTAAAATGCATTATTTGCAGATTTTATTTTCTAGTTTTATCTATTATTACGATTTTCTAATACAATTTCTGAACAATTTACAGTTCCTTCTTCACGTCACAATCCCATAATATAATTTTTTTCATTCAAATACAAATATTTACATTATTGAATAATTTGTTTTTGATAAATTTGTATTCTTAAATGTTTCTTTTTATATAAAAATAATTTACATTCACTCGAATAAAAAACAATATATATATATATTTTTTTTAATCTAGTTATCAAAGAATATTTTTTTTATTGTATTTGAAGATGATGTAAATAAAATTTTACAATAATAAAAACTTAAAGATTGAATCAAATATTTCAAGCAATTTTCAATAATCTATATCGAATATTCTGAATTTATATCACTGGAAATAGAATAACGGATGCAATAGTTTGCCATTACTCAACCCATTAAAGTTTCAACAAGACTGATAGAGACTTATATTTTTTGTTACTGGAATTCGAAAAATGAAACCAGAACCAATGACCATATTCCAGGAAGAAATATCGGATACTTCATAGACATCGGCATTTCAAAATGGTAGAACTATTTTGACAAAATAAAAATAGCCGTAATCTTATGAGGCTAAAGGACTAAATTTACTCGAAATAAAGTATATTTCGATTCCAATCTATTTTTTAAAATGACAAAAATGATCAAATATAAATCATTATATTATAAATAACTAATCCTTAATAAATAGAATCTCCGTTTTGCACAAAATTCCACTTCACTTCTCAAATATTGACATTAAAAACGTTTTACCATCAGAAAAACTCTAAACCAAGTTACGTTTAGAAAATATAAGTTAGATTGCAAATAGAATTTATGTCGAAGAAATTATTTTTCCGATAAATTGTCCTCGATGAATCTTCCGTAAACCGAATAAATTGCACCTGATGGAGATATTCATATCGCTCTCCCTCTGTCCCACATCCCCTTCTTCCTCGGTCTCTCTTCCTTACCTTCAAACCTTCAATGTGTTATTAATATAGAAACCCGAATGCTAAAAGGAATATCTTCTGAAATGGTGTGGATCAAAATTGATCCACTCTACTGTAGACTGGATTTATAGAGACAAGATAAGCAACTGAAGGATTAAATAAACCGCACAAGAGAATAGTAGACGTTATCATTCTCGTATATTTCGATTTTATACTCGCAAAAAAGTATTCCTATCTAAGACACACATAATGAGCAAAAGAAACGAAAAATTGGCAGAAAAATAACAATGTGGCAAGAAAAAGTAAGAAATCAATTTAAAAAGTAAGGAAGGCAGAAATAAAGTAAGTTTATAATCTGGAATAAAGTAGCATCAATTTCTTTTAATAATCATCAAAATAATTATTGATCATAGATAATCCGACACATTTTGATTAACCTGACCATTGATTGCTTCCTAAGAAGTATATCATATTGAATAGCATTTATTAGTCTACTAGTTTATTCAAATTAAGTGAAAAAAGATTCAGTGCACCATTATCTGCAATCTGAAATCATGTACAAAGTCAATTCTAGCTTATCTGTTAGATGGTTCAATTTCTAGCAAACCTCAATTATATTTAAATGATTCAATAATTTTTCTACTGATATTATTAAACATTTTCAATCAATCACTTTCCTTATCTCGTAATTTATCTTATTCATTCAAAATTCAAATCTCGCTCTCGATTTGATATTTCTTTTAAGCTTCTTGGATATGAAACTATTATACGTAAATCTACATCATTTCTCTTTCCGTATTTCTTTTCTAACTGATTTGAATTTATTGTTACTATTGTATTCTTTACTTTTATTTATTAATATATCTTTATTACCTTACACATAAACTAATGGCTTTGATGATGGACCTCGATCGAAACTCAATTGATGCGACTATAAGATAAATGGTTCCAACTAATCTTTTTCTATGTTCGTATCCATATTTTCTAATTTAAATGATTTAAGTCTACAAAACATAAAACACCAGCGTATTTTCGTGTTCACTATAAACCAATCTGGATCGTAATAGACTTGTCAAAAACTATTCTCCACTAATAGGAAACCTTCGACCGCTGATGAACACCAATCAGAGTCGATTTTCTAAATATCCCGATGCGGATCGGTTTCACAGTGTATACGAAAATACATCTAATTTCTCTTCAATCCCACTATTAAGTATTTTTATGTAAAACAATGAAATATAAATACCGTATATACACACATAATAATCTACTGTATAATACCGTAGAACTGTGCAGATAATTTAACCACTCTGGTATATGTCTATACATTTAGCTCTATCACTTCTATAACATTCCCTTAAGTACTTCCAGTGTCTGAATCAACATTACAAGATAGGCAACAAATTTTACATATTACCAATAATACTAGATCGATGGAGCAGCGCTATCTTGCTGCCACCACTTACACTATCTATTTTATTATACGGATATCACCATCAAGGGATCTCCATTGAATTGCCGCCACAATATTGGTGAATATTAATTTGAATCAACCAACACGGCTCAGATGTAAAGTTAATTAAAGAATTAACAATAAGTAAACGTCTGATACTTTAATTATAACGTTAATAAGCTATTAAAAATAAAAATAAAATAAGTTAAATTGCAATGAAAAATAATAAAATAGCTCGCTAAATCCTGCTTAGCGATTGATAACAATGGAAATCTCATGTTAAATTTAAATTTAATATTGTCACCGAAATTAAGTTAAGAATATTTAATTCAATATTTCAATTTAGTTCGGGAGTCGTCGAGAGTCGGAAAGTGTCCACTGAAAAGTAATTCGGTTTTGAAAACTAATGAGTTCGCCTCCATTCATTTTCAACGAAGATCTTTGTCAAATTAAATATATTCCCCATTGAAATAGAGTAGATCTTGATTGAATTAAGTAGGTTTCCCACGAAGAAATTTATAATTGTGGTCTTCTAGAACTTTTCCTTCAGTATAAATATGAAATATATTCTATACAAATTGTTCAAATCTATGGAGGAATGCTTCTTAAATTCAATGAAAATCTTCTTCATTTAAATGGAGTATATTTTTAGTGTATATATATGAATTAGGAATGAGAATATTCATAGTTGAATGGAGTCTGTTGCCAACAAAGCCATCCGCAGTAGCTAGCAAGACAGCTTGTCTCCAATATAATAAGTTAACGTTGTAATTGAATGTGTGAATTACGAAATACTGCTCGTTTGATTCAATAGTCTACTAATTAAAAACTATCTATTTTTTCATGTACAGTTAATTTATATTTAACATTATTTTGTGTGTACTAAAGTTTGTTACCGTACCCAACCTAACGTTATTTATAGAGACGTGGACGTGTAAATTACTTTCCTAATTTCACTTTTTCTATCACTAACTTTTCTGTTGGTGTTATATTTATGTTTTATAAATGACTCCACGAATATTCCCAACCGATCGTAACATAATAAGAAGCTCCTTCAACTATAAGTTATATTGCAGTTATAACAGATACATATGAGACCAAAATTAATATAATAAACATAAATCATAATTAAGTACACCAAAATAATATCATTTCATTCCACTATCGGGTGCCAAACAAAATATTGTCCTCCTTTCACATCCTCATAAGAAGTCGGCAAATATAAATGTAAAGGCAATTTTGATACATTCCAATATCATACGTAACCTGACTAATTATAATGACTCTATTGTTGACGTAAACTTTACTCGCTATTCCTTATTTAATTTATGATTTTTTTTTAAATTGAATATTACGATTTCATTGTCATTTTCATCTGAAAAATTGTCATTTGATAATTAGTTTGGAGGGATATTTTCCTATACTTCTTTATTGAAACTCATAACGCGTATGAAACTGATCTCAGTTGGAATAAAATATTTAAAAAATGTTGCCAACCAATAGAAAACTTTCAATTTTGTCAAACGCCATTCTAGACAGATCGTCATATATGGCACACGAAAGTACGTCTATTAATAAGTTAACCACTTCTGGGCTATCCTCTCGAGGAAGTATATGTTACAATAAATAAATCACTTTATATTTTTTTCAAAAATGAACAGAGCAAATCATTTCAAAATAGGAATATATGTTAAGAATTATTTTCATCCTTATGTTGAAGAAATTTTTTTTGGATGCCAAATAAGATCGAATCTTGACGCCCTGGGATTTCTTGCATAATACCAACAAATCTTTAGGAATTAAGAAGGGAATGCATGCTGATGTAGGGAATACAAGTATATTAAGCGTTGGCTCGAGTGCTATAAAAGAGGTGGCTCATATGTAGAAATTTAATAGTAAAGTAATTCGATCATATCTGAGCATCGCATTACATTTTTTCATAGTTAGGATGATAAATATTCTTCAATATGGTTTATTCTGTTCGGTTTTGAAAAATTAAGTCTAAATGACGTATGATAATAAATACAACTAAAACAACGAAAACAAAATTACAGCAGTATCAGAAATAATCTTAGTGTATAAAATATCATGCCCTTTTATAATTAACTAACATAAATATTATCAGTTAGCAAAACAACAATTGCAATTGGAGCATCAAAATTGCTTTGAATAATTTGAAGAAAAATGGCACCTATCGAACTCGAAGAAGTACCCAAGTACGTTCTTCTACGGGAGACCCAACATCATTCGATGACGGGGATGTTGATACAGAGAGATACAGGATCGGAATAAATTAGTCGAAAAGGTTTTTCACCAATGGAATGCTCTCAATTTCTGACGAACGCCAATAATAACCAATTATCGGACTATCCAAAATGGAAAAATGGAAAAATAAATTTCTTTAGTGTATCATCAAAACCAGTTATTGGACGTATAATTCCATCATTGAAATTGAACGGATAATCCAGTTTCAGCCACGAACGAGTAAACAAAAAACACATATTAGATTATCAAACATATTTAAAAAAAAGTCAAAATTGATTGTATTTTAAAAGTTCATAGGTACATTTTTACGAGTTCGTTAACTTTTATCAAGTCATATATATTAAAACCCAAGTTTATATCTTTACTGGCATAAATAAATCTACATCTGTGTTAAAAGTCAAATAATCCTGATGAAATAGTGGTAAATAAATAAACATGAAAAATGAAAAATATTTATTGACAAAAAAAATATTGATGGATGTACAAAATCAAAATAGTAAAACATAACCTAAAAAAGTCTGCACAAAATTATATATACATGTACTTCTAGTTTATAACCGTTCATTTTATTTAAGAATAAATTCAAAATTCAAATAAATACACATAATATATATATATTAATTTTTATCAATAAATTATATCATGATATATAAATTTGTATTTTAAAAAGAGATTAAAATATTTATTTTGAAATTTGCAATAGAATATTTTCAAATGGAAGAAATAAAGAAATAGATATACTGTATACTCTTGGAATCTATTTTAAGATAATAAGAGCCTCTATAAACCTAAAATAATGATAGCAAAATACATTTATATCCCTTTATAAATGTAATCATTTCCATATTTGTATCAAGAATTTTTTATGAAATGAAATTTTTCAAATAAACTTCTCAAATAACTTAAATTTAATTTATGATTACAGTTTCATTTGTTACATAAAAATTGTTAATTTTACAAAGAGAGATAAAACTTAACAAATAGTTTTTTATGCTATCATTTTCTTAAATAATTAAGTAAAGTTCTAAATTTGAGCGAAAGAGATTTTGCGAATCAAATTCGAAATAAAAATTAGATAAAAAAACACTAACAAAAACATTCATCGTAGATTTCATTGATCTTGCATCAAATTTTGGTTGATAGATTTTCAATTTCCGCCAAACTCTTAAAACGTTAATTGTATAAACAAATACCAGAGGAGGCGAATTGAGCTAAAAAAAAATCCGTCTCAAATTGCATAGCGTAATTTCTCTAAAATTGAGAGAATTCTTTGAAGCTTTTAACAATTTTCAACTGACGGAATAAAAGAAATTCTACATTCATTGCATCTTGATTCTCAATTACGAACGATCGTGCTGCAGTTAAACTTTTTGATGCTTTTACACTAAAACGCGTTGTACATATTAATGAACAGCTTAACTTGTTTGTTATACAACATTACCTGCAATGAATAATAGATGCATGTACCTTTGTTTAACAATTTAATTGATATTACAGACATAAATTACTTTATTCGTCATTTGAATCTATCATCTATAGATTGATTTAATGCTAGAGATCATTTATTTTATTTAATATTTTTTACTTCATTGCTAAATTAAATCAATATACAACATTCAAGTAATGAATTATATATAGGATAATTTTTAAATATTATAATTTATTTCTGATTTATAGATTAATCAAATAATAATATATATAAATGTAGTATAATATAATTTATTTGTTATATATAGTCCCATCAAATCTAGATACTCTTCACAGAAATCAATAATTATATTTTACTCTCAGAGTTCATCTAAAAAAAAATGTATTATTACACTTTTTTATAAACTTTGAATATTTATTTATTGGACCTCCATGAATATTTTTAACTCAGTTTAAGTAACTTAAGGGGACCGTCCACGATTTTCGGTACTTTCTTTACTAATGAACAGATTAAGGGACCTTGATAATTATGTATATGTTATTTTTATGAATTAATATTAACTTTGGTTTAAATGAATAAGATGCGCCAGCATTAAAAATTGTGTAGAATTCCAATGGAATTTAATGTAAGTTGGAAAGACGGAAATTCGTACGTTTTGATTCACCTATACCGCATTCCTCCTTAGTTGGAAGTCAATTTAACTAAATGGCCTCAATTTAAGCTCAATAAAGAAGACATTAATTCAGATGTCGCTGCACAGTAATTTATTTGTAATATATAATTGATGCAGTAATTTATTTGTAATAGCAGATTGATGCACTTATTTAAGTATTTTTAATAAGAGTTATTTTAGTAACTTATTTTGTAATTTAATTTAGTTATGTATTTGTTTTATGAGATTGATGCACTAATTTATTTATAATAATAGTATTATATATTGATACCGTAATCTATTTTAAAATATTTGATAAATTAAACTCTTATTTTGCTTTGATGAAACATTAATTTTCTATTTCCAAACTACAGAAGTTAATTATTTTGAAGACAAAAATGATCAAAGATGAATCGTTGACCATTTGTAGAAGTAATTGGAAGAAATTTGGTCTTTTTATTTTAGTGATTGATGATTATCCTAATGAAAAATAATTATTTTTCCGAAGCGCTGAATGAAATCAGTTCAATGTGAGTAATTAAAGAAGGATTTGTAGTTTTAGCATAGGGACTTATACAGCTATTTTAAGGACATATTTATGTTTAGGATGACAAAATAATGAAATTATTTCAATAATTTTTCAGAATTTCGATGAAAATAAAACAAAATATACAATTAATTATAATTATTTAAAATTATCTACGAAAATTAATTGAAAATTTAAATTAAAATTTTATCATTAATTAACTAATTTTTTTACATTAATTAACCAAATTTTTTACATTAATTAATTAAAATTTTAACATTAATTAATTAAAAAATTAATTTTATTCAAGAAATCCTATCGAGAATGCAGAAAGCAAAACAAATAAATAAATCGAGAAAAATATATGACGCCAGAGAGTGAATTAATCTCCTTGTCACAATAGTCAACAATTCTGGGATTAAGAATTATGGATTGAAGAAAAATAGTGCACAAGAAATAGTACCAGAAATGATTATAAACTAATATCTTGTTCAGAGATTTTTTCTTTTAAACCAAAATAAAGTTTATGATTGAAATATATATATATATAAGTAGTACGGTAGGTAAAACGATGATACGAGCACACCTGACGATTTTCAAAGTCTACGGACACATTTTCCACTTTTCGACGATATTCTACAATTCTCCAGCCCCCCCGATTGGTCGAAATCAATTTCAAATAATTTCAAAAAATTGGTCCACACACATACATATGAATTAAGTCGAGAATCAAATTTTTTAATTTGTTCCATTTTAATTTCAGTTAAACAATT
>JAJNBS010058048.1:0-15971 GCA_028455975.1 Notopais sp. c TS-2021
GCTGAGCATACTTAGTACCGGTGTCAATTATAAGCATGCTGTCGTGTTGTATGTAGCATCAATTATACTGGTTTTCAAGTGATTTACGTTACATTTTAGTCCCGGGATTTCCCGGGACAAAAAAAAAACTCGGGACAAATTTTGAGCCTAAAATCGGTCGGGATCCCGGGAAACAATCCCTAGTTCGAACCCGGACATTTAGACATGCTAGGCAGAGAGCGAGACCACCACGCTATCACGTGTACAAAAATTTCTATATTCAGTATATATAATTACCTGTATTTATTTTAAGCGAAATACCTACAGTATATAAATTTATCTCGTAATCTATCAAGTTTGAAATTTAATTGATCTTAGAAGTAATTATAAAGTGCGTCTAGAGATTACATGCAAATGTTAAAAAATGCATAAAATAAAGTATATATATTTTATAATTTTTGGAAATAGTGATATGCAAAAGTATAGTAATGAGTAGTTACAGCTATTATAAATATATAATGACAATCAGATGTTGTTTAAAAGGAAAAAAATACATTTAGTTTGATTTTGACCTTTTATACTGTCAATAGTTTATTTGAAACTCTCTTATTCTTTACATTATATTAGTATAACTCAACAAAATATAATGGACATAACAGAATTACAACATATTCATAACAATAGAACGATTGTTACGTTTGTAGACCGCTAAAAGAAACGTGTTTTCCAGCAACTTTACTAAACGTAGGATCCCTTCTTCTGAATGACCTCAAACAGAGGAAGTTAATATTTTTATAGAAAATAAATAAAAAATGTAATTGTCAACATGGTTACTTCTAAGAAGCGGAAAAGACAAAACTCTAATTTTAGTCAGCCAAAGGAAGTCTAAATATTTTCTTGTACTTTATTTTCAACGTTTCAAGTTCAATTAACTCATCTTCAGGAAGACAAATAAAAAGAGTCATATAGGGTCATAGCTCCGCCACAGCAATTTATGTACGGAAAACCAACGTTGTCATGATTACAAAAAAAAAACTTTTTAGGATAGGAATTCTTGTTAATATTTAAATAAGGATGACTTTTCTAATATATAAAGATTCAATCATCTTCAATGCAAAATATATACTACCGAAGCTCTTATATAAGCTCAAGGATTGAACTTTTTATATGAAATAGTGCTGCCATAAATAGTGGATTAACACAGCATAATTTTAAGTCTGCAGGAGGGTAAAATTTTGCAATTTAAACATTAACATGAATGCCTTAGCCTAAATAGCTATTAAGATGTCCTAAATGTGGTAAAGCTGCACTTTGATTATGAAACTATTCATAACAAAGGTTTTAAGACACCTTTTAGTTATGTGGCTATTTTCTATTTAAAGGTTTTACAAAAAAAGTGAATCTTAATGCTGGAAGTGTTCTATAGAGTTTTTATTGCCCAATATTAAGGAACAGACAAGATAATAAACGAACAGTTTCCGCAAATCAAAATAGTTTAGTTGTAATTTACTTTTAAAATTGAATCTTATAACAATCAATTTAAAACAATGAAAGCAATGTTAATACAAAATATTGACTTTAAATAAGAATCGTATAACAGATATTATTCAAATTAAAAAGATTTGACAAATTAAATATAAAATAAATTATAACAAGATAAATCTTACCGAATATTTTCAATTGTTGGGGTTTTTAATCACAAAATAAATCTTAACAGAGTGAGAAACGAGTTGAATCTTAATCTTTTCATAATCCGACATTGCTATAAATAAGAACGCTGGTAAATTAGGAAGTAAATTAAATATAATTTACATAGAATTAATCTAATTGGCTCTTATATTAATATTTTTGGTACAGTAGAGAGATTCCCTAAATAGTTATTTTTTCTAAACTTGACAGTGGTTCTTCAATACATTGCTGAGGTAGAGCTATGACTATCTTTTTGTCTTTCTAAAGATGAATAAGTTGAACTCGAAACGTTGAAAATAACGGAATCTTGAAATATATTTTCTTCATTCTTTTTCTGACAAATATTAAAAATATGTTGATATGAAATTTATTTTAATGTGACAATTATTTGTGATACATTCCAGTCACAGACTAATAAATATCATGTAATGTATTTTAGTCTGAGGTTAATGCTAGTTGTTGATCGAATGCTAAGAGAGATTCATTAATTACTTCAGTTATATAGAAGTTAGATTATTCAACATTTTCAGATATTTCCATTTTTTGTATTGAGCGAAAGTTACGCTACATATTGTCACAAATTGCAGGTTAACTAAAATATCCCCTACGAAATTTTAATGTCTGACAAGTTCAGACTTGACGTGGCATTTAACTCTTCAGTTTTCTGATAGTTGAAAGAGATATAGAACTGAAATCCAACGATGATGTAAGATACGATACCGGTGAACAGCTGAAAAATATATACATACGTCAAAGCAAATTTAACCATGTAACAAATTTTTGTCATTTATTTCTTAATTAACTTATATAGTGTGAGAAATTTAAAATATTGTTGGATATAAAATTATGGTAAATATTCATTAGTAAAGTCCTTGTTTATCGTAATTGTTTTGTTGCCATCTTAGTGACATCCCACTATTTGATAACTTACTGGTAAGAAGCAACGTCTGTTGATGGTGAAGAAGTTGTATACATTCATCTTTGGATAGGGTTCAATTAAACCGAAGATCATATCGTCAATCTGAAATTTGTTTTGTAATAAATAGGTTTCAAGTTTTCAAATAATTGTTGGATAAAGTTGTAAGGCGATATCGACAAATTTGAATTACCACTGCCCATGATGAGTTGATGACGAGTCATATTTTATTATGACAATGAATGATTGCGCGCTAATGTTAAAAAATATTTGTGATTTGGATATAAAATATAAATAATTATTATCTTCAAATTATTTCAGGCCCTGTCATAAAGTAATAAGATTTGGTTTACGATCATGACCAATCAAAACGTAACTATAAATGTCCTCATTACTAAAACATGCTTAACGTTTCTATATTTGTTGGAAAACAAACAAAATATACCATCATTTTAAGAATACTAAATTATTACTGACGAACTAAATAAATATACTTATATATTTTATATAAAAATAATGACATTATTAAAAACTGTAAAGAAATTATAGAACTCAATAATGACACTGTATCGTAAAATTTATTTTCATATGAAATAACCAATTTTATGTTAATTGTTCTAAAAACAATAGTTGAGTAAATATAAGCAAGGTGTTCAAGTTCATCAAGATTTATAATTCCCTCTCCATTTTTGCTACTAATTTGGATGGGGAACAAAAATGAACAATAATAAACAATTCAAAATACCTGTCTATGGACGAGATACTGATATTATAAATGGATGGAAGGATGATCCAAGAAATTGTAGTTTATTATTTTAGGAACATATCCTTTTAAGTAAGATACAAAGATAATTACAATAAATATAAGCAATAATACAGAAAGCAATTAAAAGATATCAACGGTTCTAGTATTCTGTTATCATAAACAGATTATTCATCTTTTAGTTTATAAGAGAATTCGAAGATCGGAGACGTTAAGCGGAATGTTAATACATATAATTATAAATTGATACAGGAAACTAAACTTGATAACATAAATTCTTGAGAATGTTGGTCTCAATTGATCTTGCTGCATAGTCTATAGCAGGGCTTCTCAACCTTTTTGCTGTCATGTACCCCTTTAGTGTTTCGGCATTTCCCTGTGTACCCCAAACAGATGAAGATTGTCAAATAATGAAAATATGCAAAATTTTCAATGTACTAAGCTCCTGATCATGGAATTTCCGCTAGAACAGTTCCAAAGTTAATAATGAGGTTATTTCATGACTAGCAAAAGTAACTTACAAGTAATATTGGGAAGCAAAAAGTAACTACATGATAATTCGCACTAAAAAGTGATTTAATAATGTTCTTCTTATAAATGATTTATAACTAATAATAGGAAACAAAGAAATAATAATGGTAAAAACAAGCAAACAGTGATAATGTTCACTTTGTCTAGGAAAAATTAATATGAAGCAAATGCCTTGTAACTAATACTAGGAAACTAAGAAGTAATAATATTCTTAACTAGAAAAAAGTAACATAAAAAAAAATAAAAAAAATGACTTGAAATTAATATAATGATACTAAGAAGTAATAACAAGCAAACAGTGGTTCATTATGATAATAACATTCACTATCACTGGAAAAAGATAATGTGAAGCAAATAACTAGTAATAAGTTTAAAGTTTAGGCTTCCATGTACCCCCTGAGATGGTCGAATGTACCCCTGAGGGGACATGTACCCTCGTTTGAAAAGCCCTGGTCTATAGTCTAAATGCATGAATCAGTGAGAAATCGATATAAAGTAAGATATCTATTGAGAACAACCATCTTATACATAAATTCAGCCCACTTCAAACTTCAACCGACACAAGTCTTCAATTTTAAGTATTTATAATTTTTTATAAATCTCGTAATAAAAAATTATATCGGTGAAATTGAATACCGTAAAACGGGATGACGTCGGACGTGGGGTGATATTCGGACGGTCAAGTCGGATAATTAAATAGGCATCAAGTAGCTATAAACTTTTGCACAAAATATTTTGATGGACAAATACGTACTCTTAGTTAGGCTAGTTGTCCAACAAAACTTTTTGTTCTAGGTGCACAAGTTTATAGCTACTTGATGCCTATTTAATTATCCGACTTGACCGTCCGAATATCACCCACGTCCGACGTCACCCCGTTTTACAGTAAATGTTAATTTCATATTTCCAAATATTGCTACACATGCATGTGTTCTTATTTAAAGATTTGGATTCTCTCATTTCGCTCAATGTTAATGCGAGAGTTCTTCATCTTCCTATTTGAATTCTTTGGTTATACCGGTACTT
This sequence comes from Notopais sp. c TS-2021, assembly GCA_028455975.1. Classification (NCBI taxonomy): domain Eukaryota; kingdom Metazoa; phylum Arthropoda; class Malacostraca; order Isopoda; family Munnopsidae; genus Notopais; species Notopais sp. c TS-2021. The sequence continues at coordinate 4,905 of JAJNBS010058048.1, forward strand.
TATCTAAAATTTAATCAGTGTTTGCTGGGGTATATTTTATGTTTATTGGTCTGATCCAGACGAATCTGTGAAAATTTCATTGTAATTCGTCATATTCCATAAAGTATTTATTTATAATACTGTAGTCGAAATGCTGAGATGACGACTTGATGAATGTCAAACATACATATATATATACTCTGCCCTATATAAATTAATAGACACTCAATTATCTTAACTTACTATTACACTCACTTACATGGTCTTCGATTTGTTGGTCTTCAATAATGAATTTCAGCTCTCTGTACTTAATTTCGTATTGTGCAAGCTGAAAGAAATAATATATTTCAAGCGATTCACATTTGTGTGATTGAATATTGAAGAATCTAGAACAATTTCATTATAACTTTATAGCATGAATAATTCAAGATATTATACTTTATTAAACTGAAGAACCATTCTTCCCTGGATTTATTTGAACATAAGAGGTTTGGTCAGTTAAATAATTTAGCAGATTGCTTCTTCAGTTAAAGAAGGGTTGCTTCATTCAATAAGGAAGATAGATTTATTATAAATGAGGTTCCTCAATATTACACGCAATACATAGATACAATTGAAGACTTCGACCACTACACCACTTATATATTGTGAAATGAAACTATAATTTTACATAACGTATTTCATATTTACGCTAAACCAGATAGATGTGAAGTACTCGTATGATTTACATTCCTTTTAATTAGGATGTTATAAGTATTGTTATCAGTATTTGAATACTAAACCGCAAATTTCTATCAATTCATTAACAATGCGAATAGGCGATGTCGAAGTTTATTATTCAATAAAACCTATTGTCCAAATAGATCTAATAAAAACTCTTTTGGTGGGCAACTGTATTTAATTCAATGAAGTTCTACTTTATTTCAATGGAGGATATATTTAGGTCAACGAAGATCGGCATGGATTGAAAATCAAGGGAGGGTACTGGTACTTCGTTAGTTTTTCAATGTATATTAATAAAAGTTTTACAATTCCTCCGAATGGAAAATATTGTACTGAATAATTAATTCTTTACATTTATGAAAAATATCAAGTATGTGTTAATATATATAAATCAGTTTGAGGTAAAGGAACATATAATTTTATTGATCATTTCAGTTTACCGTGTTTCATTATTTATATTTAAAATATATGTAAGTTACCGTGAAATGAATTCATATTTTAAATTTAAAATTTGTGTCAAAAATGGGATCCGAATGAAGGGTGACATTTGGGCTCATGGAAAAGAATTGACAGTTGACATTGTTGTCAACATCAGACGTGTGTTTACGTGGACAGTAAATAACCAAAACTGAATCATAATAACCAACATATATATTACCGAGAGCGATGGTGGGGATGGAAATTGTCTAAGTTTGCTGGAAGATGGAAAATTTTTATAGCTTAATCGATTTAATCAATTTATAATGATGTTCGTCAAAAATTTAAGATATTGTATTGGTATTGGTGACAAAAACTGATTTCAGACTTGGTAATCAGAGGTTTCTAACTCTGAGCAGATCTGAATTGTGCTTCTCAATATAGTCAGGAATATATGTTTTAAAAATATAATTTATTATGCAATATTCTCAAGTGAACACATTTTCCGTGACTACATTCCCAATTTTGGAATGAAAATAAGGATGGCGAAAAGTGTCATGATTTTATTAAATGAATTGGATAAAGTAATGAAATGCATTAGAAGACATTTTATAAACTTTCTAATTACAAATAACAAAATTTCTACTGATTAGGCACCACTAAAATAATAGAATGTTCAATATTAAAATTTGATTTTTATAAAATAATTATTTATTATTCCCTAAGAATTAATACACTGTATATTGCACAATAATACAATATTTCTCAATTCAAATATACTACAGTATCTCGATATCTTTTAATTGAATCATAAACTTGGAACTTGTACGTAGGAAATATTGAAAAATTAAAAAAAGTCTCTGAAAGGGAAAATCGGCATTAAAACTCAAAATTCAAAGTCATTCTACTTTTCCATTCTAGAAATGAGGTACGAGACTTTTTAGTCCAGAAAAAAGTTAGTGATTTACTAAAAAATATTGATTGTGGCGTGATATATAGGTATACAGTAGAGAGAGAAAATAATTGGTGTTGAAGAATTTTGTTAATCTCTTCACAATTCTTAAGAGAATCATTAAGAAAACACAAATTTTTGTACCTCATCGTCTATGATGTCTGCACACGAAAGCACAAGTAGAATATTTCCAGTATTCGATAAAAGTAGTATGTAGTGGCTCATATTGACCAATTCAGGTTCCACAATAATTCTTAGTCCCATACAGAAGATATGATAGGAATTCAAAAAAAGAATCCCAACAAAAATCGGACGAAAGAATTCTTGAATCTTCATTGCTGTTTCAGATAATATAATTAATTCTAATTGAAATTTCCGACTACCGTCATTGAATATGCGTTTACTTGCTTCGAGAGCCCGTTTTGGGCTTGGAAAATTTAGGTTCAAAATTTTCATCAAGAGGTAGTACAAGAAGACGCTTCCAATTTGACTGAATGTGTAGAATGCATATAAAAAGGTCTCCAGGACTTTAATTTGTAAATTCTGACTACATTCGTAGATAAAAACTATGAATCTGTACAGAAACAGACTGAAATATGAAAAAAACACAATGTCTAGAAATGAAAATGAGCAAGAATTTATTCGATGAGCAGTTATAATTGATTGCATTATCTGAATGAATAATTTGTTGGAAATCAACTGATGGACCAAGCGGAAATGAAAGATAAACGATGTTAACACCACCGTTGATTTCATTAACAATTGTATGAGATATTGGCTATTTGAAGACCAACTAAATATCACCACCATGGGCACAAGGAGGTTAAGAGCAATTTCGAAGCATATGAAAATCGAGCCACATATGTGGGCAAAGTTATTTTTCTTATAATGGCTCACATTAGATCGATTGCGGTCTTCGAAAAATGGAAACAAACAAAAAAGTCTAGCTAACCAGAGTAATAATCTCATATGAATCCCTTCCATATTAATAAGAAAAAAGTTCACTTTTAAATTACAGATATAGCAAAGTTCCAAACTTGATATTCAGACTTCAGTAACAGCAGATAGCTGATATTATAGATACAGTAGTTGCGAATATTCACATTATAGTAAATGAGAAATTTCCTGAAGATATTTACAAATTTAAGACATAATCGCAAAATTTAAATTGACTATCAAAATTTCTAAGAAAACCTATTTATAACTGTTGTAATTTTGATTACATAGTTAGGGTTCCTATTAGATACATACTGAGAGTATATATTCGATCTTATGGATCGATTGCTTAATAAGTCATTTCCACATGTAATTTACACGAATGTAAATTATAAGCTCCTTTATAAATTATACATATTACAGGACTGGATTCTCTATTTATAAAATATTTAATATGCATTGCTATTGAATGACAAATACTTAAAAATTAATGTCTTCCCCAAATTGGTAAAATTCTAACTTCTACAAGTCCATTTCAAGCTGCGTAATTACTCAGAATACATTTGCAATTTCCGCAATCGATTTATGGAACCGCACATTTATAAATTCATTAATACTGTATATTTAACAATAAATTTATAAGTTCGTTTTAATGAAACTTACTCGTATAAATAAAACTTGCAATAGAAATATATTATACAATATTTTGATGCAAAAATGATAAATGTGCACTCTTTATTAAACCTAACCCAGGCTTGCTATCTCAGGTATTTCTTACTAAAATACGGAAATAAAAGTTTTTGGTTAAAATTAGATTATGAGATTGCACAGATTGCAAAGAATATAAATTTATATTATTTGACATAAGTCATAACTGGCATTCACTGCAGTTATTGTTATGCTACTTAATAAGCTTCATACAGCAAATAACACGTCCTCCTCAGATTTTCAATTAATGTGGTTTGTGGAAAGTTATATAATTTGCTTTGATATAATAAAAACTTATTTTACAGAACCTAATTTGGTTCAAAAAAGTGTTATTCAAATATTTTATGAATATTAATTTTGCATCATCGAAATTAAAAGAATACTCTCTAAATGAATGTCATTTAAAATATTCATGATTTTAAATGGTAAACTTGATTAAGAGTAAAATTAAGTGTAAATTTGTTCTTACATAAAATCATAAAGCTAACAAGATATTCATATTTTGAAATTTCATTGAATGCAATGACACTTTTGTTTACCAAAAGTTATAGTTGTAACTTTTTCATTATTTCAAAGTAAATTATAAGACCTTTATGAGTTTTACATCATATCGATTTATATCCACAAGAAAATGTAATCGGAAATCGGAAAAAAAAATTTATATGAAGAGGATATTTAGAACGAGAGATTGATTTTATGATTTTATTAATAAGAATATATATATGAAAGACTTTTTATCATTCCCCGGGTAACACATTATTTAGACTTCATTTTGAGTCTCGCATTCTATGAAGGTAAAAATATTCTTATCATTAAGTTTCATCTTTTTAAATGCTGTTGAAAGATATTTCATATTCAATTTTTTCATGGGGAAATTTCTCTCTTTCTGTGACACCGAAGAATAATTGGAAAATCCTAGATGTTTGCATATATTTGTGACTGTTTTTTGTGGTATAACTGCTGGATTCGTGTAAATGGACCACTTTCCTTTTATTCTAACCTGTAAATATCCTTCGCTCTCATGGTGTAGTATTCTGAAATGATTTATGAAGTATTAATCATCAGCATTTAATAGAAATAATGATTATTTAATTGCTTCACGATGCTTAAGCAATTAATCCGCAAGTGTAAATACTATATCGCGTTATGGTGAGTAATTTTATAATAGAAATGAGTCGTCCTGGCTTAATAGAAACGATCGTCCTTACCCCAAAGCATTCTCTTCGGCAAACAAATTGTCAGTTAAAGTGACGCATATTTCTTCGTCTTCGCCATTGAGACAATCTTTGACGTAATCACAAACTAACTCTCTCTTGATGCATTTATTATCAGACCTAAAGAAATGTTTTATTTTCTAATAATACTTATAAGATATTAATTAAATATATCGATTAGTTTTCCAATTGATTAAATTTAAATCAGTTATTTAAAATATTTAGTTTGACAAAATATGATCATGCTTGCATAATAAAATCTCATAAATTAAGTACGAAAAGATAAAGAACAAGATTATTCAGTCCATATTTTATACATTTTATTTTATGAACTGTAAAGATTATTTAAAATAAATTTTGGAAATATATTACCTAAAACATCTGTATTCGTGCTTTTTATCACAACCACAATTGATTTCATCACTCTGATCTGCACAATCTATGTAACCGTCGCACGTTTTTATTTTTTTAGATACCTGCATGAGTTTTAAGAAGCAGAATCAGGATTGAATATTTTGATAGAATGTTTGAATTAAATGTTTAGTGGTGAATAATTAATAGAATATTTAAATTAAATGTTGATAGAAGTATTTTCTCATTGGGAATCTAATAGTTTATGCGCATTTCAAATATTATAATAAAGTAAATCTTTACCCCAAGACAAATGCAATATTTTTCAAAGTCTTCCTTTTCGCAGACAGATGTTCCATTACAAAGACTTTCTAGATCCACGCAAGCGTTATTTGAACACAGAACCGCATCATCTTGGCATTCTGTTAATTTTTAACATTTAAATTTTGATAAATACGGAGTTCAAGAAGAAAACCTTTGAATTACTATCGACTAAAGGCAAATATTGTAAAGTTTGATATTTTTACTATGTTAGTTTAAGAATTTCTTCTGACTTGGGCGAGTCTAAAAACTCAAAAACATTTCTGGACTATAAATTTTTGTATTGTTCTTACCGCAGTGTAAATAATCATCAGTTTCTAAACATATGTCAACAAGTGGCGGACATGATTGAGATTCATCGGTCAAATCAGAACATGAAACTTTGGCGTCACAAATCTCAGAATTGGAAACACACACCCCAAAATCGCACATAAGATCATCACATTGTTTTGGAACAAATTTTACATCATATTGATTTTTATCTGAAATATATTTTAACTTCAGGGTAGAAAATAATTGGTGGCTTCTTCAGAATAGTTTTAATTTATGATTCATACTTTATATATTCCCACTAAAAAAGGTATATTTATGAGATTATTATATATGTAGTTTTCTCCAAAAACTTCCGAAAGTGGAATCTGTTTAGTATCTGCCTATTTTCTGTATATTAAATCAAATTAGGGAGAGGCAACGAGAACAAAAATATTTCTAAACCTCGAAAAATTTATTGCCTGATAATATAGTAACTATTTATGATCTTCATAAATTTAAAAAAAAAAAGCACTGAACCAAAAAAAGAATTCTATGAAATTAAACCACTCGGCAAATTAAACAAATCGGCACAAATCTGCAAATCATTCAAATCCGCAAACTATACAAACCGCAAACTGGTCGTGGTCCACCACGACCACCCAATTTACCTGTCATTGATTTACCAACAGGCATAGCAAGGCTACTCATGAGGTTCATCAATTCTTTTGTACCCGAGTCAAGAGGAGGAAGTACATCTGCAACTTCTTCAGAATCAGCAACAATTGACCCCTGGGTAACGTCAAATTGGAGGTTAATTTTCGCCATGACTTGAGGCCACAGAAAATCAGGAATAACAGCAGAAAATAGGCAAATGTAGTACCGCACCACAGTTATTAGCTACAGCTCCTCAAAAAACAATTAGTGCATATAATCACATACGTTTCAAACACTCAAAAATGAAAATAAAAAATAACGACACATATAATGCACACATTAAACTATCAGCCGCAGATAACTCGGCACTGATAAATAAACAACCTCTCTCGCCTGAAGCCACTCTAGATCATTGTAAAATTTCACATTCTAAATTGACCTTTTACTTGCCAATTTAACAACTAAGTGAATTAAATTAATTTAAATTAGACAAACATTACAAATGCTTAGCTATTTTATTCCATATACAAATATATTAAGTAGGAAAATATTAAAATTTTAGTAAAATACAAACCGCTAATATTGACCATAAAATATTCCCATAATTATAATAACTGACCTATTATGTCCTTTAATTTGTATATCAATTTCTTGGATAATTTATAGTTAGTTGGAATACTTGACGTGCAATTTTCTGATGGGCCAGGGGAGGTCCATTCAGCTACTGCTATCCACCTAGAATTGAATCCTAATTCCTTTCGACATGTGATCAGTCCGGACAATTTATTCTGAAAAATGGTATTGAAATCTTACTATTTATTGAAGTTTAATACAATAACTCCCATTTCATTTTAAAATTGATCAATACAGAACTACTGTACTATCAAAAACGTAGATGATTGACATCGATGATTCGACGTAGATACATTGACGCGGAAAATTAACAGGTATATATTTTGATTACAGAAAATTACTATATATATATATAATCATATTTGTTTCCTGAAGGAAATTTATTTTTATTTTTTGAAAATAGATGGTACAGAGTCATACAAAAATAATACGGGCAATATTATTTATGTAGATATATATATTACATATGAAGAAGAAGTGTTCTTAATAACTGATATATGCTCGAATATTTATTAAAATTTATTTTCTTACTAAACAAAAGTCATCGGGTACATTAATCTTATTAAAGCAAATTTCATCACTGCTGCATTGGTCATTTTTCTTAGGAATCAAAGTCAGAGGATAATTTGGATGCTCCTTGTACAATCCTGTGATCAAACATTCTTCCCAGCGACTGTTACTAAAAATATCAAAGAAAAGATATTTACTAACTCTCAGAAACGTTTGTAATATTAAACAGTAACAAAGTCTTACATTTCAATAACGTCAATGTCTGTGATATTATACATTTATCTATTAATATTTATGCTCTAGTAGTAAATTATTAGACGGACCAGAATCTTTGAATGAGTATCTGTTTATTGTACATTAATGAATTCAAAAATCATTATAATAAATGCCTCAAAAAGTCGAATTTTATTAAAATATATTCATACCTGGAAATTGGATCGAGACACACGCTATTGAGAGCAGTATAATTATAAATGGTTTCTTCTAAATGCAGCATCAAGAGTCGTTTGGTGACTGGATGAAGGCCGTCAACACGAATAGATACTTGGTTTGGCCCAGAGAGAATAATATTTGGTGATTTCCTGTATGCACCGCCAACAACATAAATTTCCTGTGTTCTGTAACTTGTTACACAAATAATTAATTTAGATTTCACGTAATAAATAACGATCAGACAACTACATGAAATAATTTATCTCATCATATTTAGAAAGATTAAGGCAATGTATTCTATATTATTTATATATCCATATAGAATAAAAAGTATTCAATATAGAACAGACAATGGGTGGCAAACAGCGGAGCATTGCGCCAAAACTGACCCATCAGATACTTTGAAATTGCGAAACGAGGTTTAGTATAGGAATTGTACGAAATTTTCATTTAGCATTTGAATTGATTGGTTGGTGCAAATATCAATTAATTCTTTATTTTCTCCCATCAGATTACAGTGCCGAGAATAATGAGTATATATTACAATAAAAGTTTATTTCTACATAAAAGATAATTGTAATTTTTTAACAAATTATTTTTTTGCGCATCCGAAGTAAATGATGATTATGTGTTTTGCTTTACGACGCTTCAGCTGGATCGATAATCCGACGATCGCCATATCGCGTCTTTTTGATTGAAGATTAAAGATATTCTTTTGAATTTTTCAACGTTACATTGTTAGTGAAGTTTCCAGTTTTCTGGATCATATTGCGTCCTCAAGGAGTGTCATTGATAACATTTTTGAATTGCTTTACAATTGAAGGAATCTCAATCAGCCAGGATTGATGCTAATTGTTGGTTTACTGGGATTCTACTTAAGTGGGGAAAGCATATTCTCTTTTGGTTCATAAAATTTGGGCATTCTGCCATTATGTGTCTTATGATAATTGGGGAGTCACATTAATCACATAAGAGTACTTCTCTATTTTACATAAATTGGCCATGGGAGAGGAGAGAGTGCCCTATTCCTATTCGGTTGGGATGTTGTAAGCCAGTTTCCTATATTTAGTTTTATTGTATATAATTTATTTGGTGATCTTGTGGTGCATACTAGTTGTCATCGAATTTTAATGAGGTCTTTTTTGAGGAGGAAGAAGTCCCTAAAATGTGTTTGTTTTGAAGTCCCGAAGTGGGACGCCAGATGTAGCAGCTACTGATGTCTTATCCGCTAGTTCATTCCCTGGTATCCCCACATTTGCAGGGTCCAGAAAAATATAATCTTCTTGCATTTCTCCATGCAGTTTCTCCCCCGTCACATATAGCCCATCTTTCTCGTTGGGCTAAGATCATATCGAGTATAGTATGTGACAAACATTTGTCCATAACCGTCTTTTACAAATATTTTATAAAAGTATCTTGCAACAATTTTAATAGATCAATGCGCCAAAAAGTTAACAAAATATACCAAAGAAATGTGAACTATTTTATTAACATTTCATATTAGGGAATTATAGTTGTATTAATTGGAAAATATTCGGAGAAAGAATTTTCTGAAGCAGGAATATATTCAATAGAGTTTAGAATGACTGCATTTTAATGATTTTAATTTTTGTGTCTCAAATTTCAATTCATTTCATTAAAAGGTTACTGAGAACAAAGGATTTTAGTTGATTGCTCTACCAATGAGATGATGCTTTTATCCTAGATGACTAATCTAATGTTAAAATTATATTTACTCAATATTATCGAAACAGTGAGAAGCAACGATGACCCAATTGGTTCCAATTATAGTTCCTCCGCATAGATAATCATGAACGGAGTAGATTCCCACCGCCCAAGGAACTAAAACAGTCTTTGATGGACTTTCTTTGCTGAAATATAGGTCTGAAATCAAACCACAGCTTCTCTCGCCACAGTTCAGATGTATCTAGTAAAAAAATAAATGTTCTATTAGATTTCAATACACATCAAACTAATGTAGTCAACCGCATCTGTAGAAGATGGAAACGAAAAAACTTTAAATTTATCAAATTGATCTATATATTTCTTGATCTATATCACTTAATTGACAGTGTTCTGTAAGCTATTTATATTGATCTTTTACATTAGCAAGAACTTATTGATTTATAATTTTCAAAGCAGTAAGGATCGAGTACATTTTTTCAGTATAACACTCATCGTTTTGAATATTATCTTGTGGGCTACACGTACAAAATTACGTACAGTTAAAATTATGAAAATCAGAAAATTGTATATATTTCTAGAAATAAATGAAACTGCAGCAAAATTATATTAACGTACTCTGAAAAAAATGTAAATTATTTTATTCGTGTTCCTAACTGCTCTGAATTTAAAATTTGTCATAAATAAACCTGATAATTTATTATACCTTATTGCAACTTCGTTTCTTTACAACTTTTGAATTATCAAGCAGTAGCTTTCTTAGCAATGTCGATTGATTTTCAATTGGTGTTTGGCGATGAATATATTTTGATTTTGGAATCCTGAAGACTGGAATGATGTCACTATCATTTGACTCGAGTAATTTCTTTACACTTGTTAAATGTTGTAAAGGCCTACAAGAAAATAATACATGTAGATTATAGAGTGCAATAAAATGGAAAATTTTGATTCATTTACATTAAGGTATCATTTAGTTATCATAAATTTAGATCAATGTAAAACATATGATATTTTCTTACTCAAATCCAAGGAATTTGCAGATTTGATTGGCGGTTTCCTGTTCCAAATTTGGTTTGCAATATGGTTGCCACTGCTTCATATCATTGGAATAAATATAGAGTTGACCATGATTCAAAACCCGTGGAGGAAACACGTAATCAACATTTTGCTTTTGTAGACTAACTGAAACAGACTGATAATATTATCTAAACGAAATTAATTTAAAAAATTGTTAGATCTAATTTGTAATAAAATTCTTTATATAATAATTTTAATAATATTTAAAACTGTCTGATATATATG
>JAJNBS010061834.1:0-12606 GCA_028455975.1 Notopais sp. c TS-2021
CCCCCCCCCAAAAAGAACCATCACATGTCAAAAGCCTTTGATAATGTAAACTTATTAACTTTAGTAAAATTTATTTCAAATTATATTAGAGGAAGAAAGGCTTTCACCCAATATAATACTACCGTATCAATTCTTACAAAAGAAATTTAAAACCGGTGTTCCACAAGGAGGTGTACTGTCCTCGACTCCTTTCCAACGTCTTCACATCCGACTTCCCACTTCCACCAGATACGTTGAAACGTTGAAGTAACCAATTACGCTGACGACATTACTATTTACTACCTACTCATATGATTGCAATTGCCTGATTGCCCAACGAAGACTGTAACTCCGGACCCCGCAGAGTACAGTGAAATACTGTGCTTAATTCTAGACAATGACACACCAATCTTGAGTCTCACCTTTGACCCAAAGATGACCTTCAGCAAACATATCTAACTAACGCGACAATAAAAGCCTCAGAAGACAATCAAAATGCTGAAGGCTCTGACTGCGACTAACTGTGGAAAACAGATACAAGACTGTAGTGACCAGACCAGTGGTGGAATATGCCGGTACAGTCTGGTCTCCCATGACATGAGCATGACTAACAAACTTGAGACTACAGAATGCGGCACTCAACAAACACTTAAGACTTCATAGCTCCCTGTTGAGACAGAAAGCCCAACACCCTTTACAGATTGACCACTCAACAACCGTACCTACCCTAGGTAGCAACATGAAACAAACAATTGAAGGTGATACAGTAAAACAAAACCTGAAGACTATACAGTCGAAAGACATGAAGGCATGATAATTCGTCCCAGACGAGTTTGTCCGCTGGATAATTTGTCCCCTGGATAATTTGTCCCCTGGATAATTTGTCCCCTGGATGTTTTGTCCCCTGGATATTTTGTTCCCGACTAATTTATTTTTGAAAAAAAATAGTCTTTGATCAACCTAACCTAATCGAATCTTTTTTAATGCATCAATCAATGACTATAAATTAGAAATGACATTTTCGTAGGAGAGATGTTTCTCTCTTGACTGTTTGATGTGATATGAATAATCTCATTAAATTTACTTTTAGTTGATCAAAGACTTTATTTCTTCAGAAATACATTATTTGGGGACAAACGCGTCTGGGACGAATTATCCTATTACGCAAAGACATATAAGCAACCGACTACTAAACAGACTTACACCGGATATCTACAAACTGGAAGAGACTCCTCTCGCGAGACATAAGACGCAAACATGCGTAGTTGAGGACCGACAGATTCTCATTACTGCGGACCTACTTAAATAAAATTGATCCTGACACTGGCCCACTGTGCAAGAAACACCACAATACACCTGTTTGACTGCAACGAAATACCAACTGACTTAACTGCGGAGGACCTTTGGGCTGGCTGCGTGTAGGAGAATGTGGGTTGATCCCTTTTAAGCATGGGCACCTGCACTCGTCATAGTGTAGGTGGGGGTTGCTAATACCACCACTTGAATCTCAAATGATTTTCCCCTTAAAGATCTGGCGTTAAAATTCAAGGAGCCAATGCTGTTGTGTTGGGAAGAAGTAAAATTGTTGGTACACCTATGGCTGAACTTCTAAAATGGCATCATGCTACTGTCACTACCTGTCACTCTCGGACTGCTGATATTGAACAAGTCGTATGTTTTAGCTTTAGATTGAAATAACATTATCATCTAAGAATTAGTTTTATATTTTAATACAGTAATTTATAGTACTTTTTCGACCCTCTCGTCCTTTGTGACTTAATTTTGTCTTTTTTAACAATATTAAAATAGTCAAATTGAGCTGGCCATTTAAAAGATCCCCAAACCCTCTCTATCCATGTTGGTTTTTGAATAGATTTTAAGACCGTTTAATTAATTGTAGGTTAGAAATGCTGATATATTAGTTGTTGGAATTGGGAAGCCACAATTTGTGAAAGGTTCTTGGGTGAAACCAGGAGCTGTCGTTATTGACTGTGGAATCAATTCTATTCCAGGTGAGAAAAATTCCGACTTTTTCAACTAATATTTGTTGGGAGGTTCCTAATATTTGTGTTATTATTTATTCAAAGATGCGACAAGAAAATCTGGCCAACGTTTAGTTGGTGATGTGGCATATGATGAAGTCTCTAAGGTAATTGATTGTCATTCTTAATTCTGTATACTGGTAGCTGTTTATTGAAATCTTAAATATTGTTCGGTCTATGTAATAGTTATAAGATTATCTTCAGGTGGCTTCTGCAATAACTCCTGTGCCTGGTGGTGTTGGACCTATGACAGTGGCAATGTTGATGCAAAATACAGTGATAGCAGCCAAAAATTCCACACGATCTATGAGAGTCGATCAGTGGAATATGAATTATAACTCATTGAATTTGAAGACACCAGTGCCAAAGTAAGAAATCAAGTTTATTGATTAGTTGGAATAATAATTTATTTTATTGCAATATATAATATTAATTACTTTAATTAGAAGTGATTAAAATTTACAAAGTATTTTTCTATGACCAATAGAGACATTGAGGTGGCCAGAAGCCAGATACCGAAAGATGTATCTGAGCTGGCGCATGAAATTGGACTGTTAGATTCTGAAATAAATCTTTATGGAAAAAAGAAGGCCAAAGTCTCCCTGTCTGTTCTTGATCGGCTTAAGTCGCAATCAAATGGAAAATATGTTGTTGTTGCTGGGTGAGTTGAGATTTTATTGCGTTTATCCTAACTTTATTCAAGTATATCGTTGAATGTGACTTGTAAATAAAAGTTTATCAATATTAATTCTGTATTTATTGTGCAAACCAAAGTTTGAAAATGCAGATTTATTGAAATACATGAACCTGCATGTAACCCTGCTAAAAAATGTAAGCAAAGCTCATTTGTATGAATTAATTACTTGCCTTACAGGCGCAATTGTTTGTATGCGAACATTAATTTTAAACTGCAACATGAATGCTTCTGAAATAGAATATTCCCAAAGAATCACTAGAATGCTTTAGAAATCTAGTAATGTGCTTATTGATCTGCAATGTCAGATAATTACAAAGAGCTTGTAGAAATTCTAATTGGTAATGCATTATTTTTTATTTTGAATTAAACTTTCTGTATTGCATCGCTGCTTTCCTTTTTTATTTTTGGCTTTACTAAAATTGTATTTTGTAGTGTAACGTTAAATTAGCTCGTTATTATTATTATTTTGATCGCTACAGCATCACTCCAACTCCTTTGGGCGAAGGCAAGAGCACTACCACCATTGGTTTGGCACAGGCCTTGGGCGCTCACTTGAACAAGAATGGCTTCGCTTGTGTCAGGCAACCCTCACAAGGACCAACTTTTGGCATTAAAGGTTGAATTCCTTTTTATTTAACCTCTAGAATACAGACTTGACAGAAACTTAGTTTTAGTTTTCCAAAGTTTTTATCTAATCATTCTGGATTTAAACTTATAACTTGCCATCCAACAAAAAAACTCATCGTCTGGGTTGAGAATAATAATTTTATTGTTTTATTAGCAATAACACAATTAACAAGTGATAATAACTAAAAGCGATCATTTCGTACTAATTAGGAGGAGCTGCCGGAGGTGGATATTCCCAAGTTATTCCTATGGACGAATTTAATCTTCACTTGACGGGAGATATTCACGCTATATCAGCTGCTAATAATTTATTAGCAGCTCAGATTGATGCTCGTATGTTCCACGAATCTACTCAGACTGATCGAGCTCTTTATAACCGTCTTGTGCCAACAATCAAAGGAAAGCGAGAATTTGCACAAATTCAGGTCAGTAACTCTTAACCAATTTTGTAAATTATCAGGCATCCTAGTAACATTTATATGAAAATTAAAGTAAAAGAAACTGTAGTTTATTGTCCGCTTTATTTATTTATACTGTGTAATGTGAACTAGATCATCATCCCCTAACCTAACGTAATTTATAATTGGGAACGAATGTACCGTACTCAGTGAAATATTATTTAAAAGTGTGTAGCTACTAATTAAAGAGATACCGTACAGACATTGTAGATAGGGCTCTAACAGATTAATAATATACCGGTAATTTGTTTGATTTTAAATATGTGTCTGTGTATCATATTCACTTTAAGATTTGATCCTATTGTTTCCTCAAAAATAAAATACTATGGTACCATAATATAATTTTGTGTTTGTAGACATTTTCATTTTAAATCCCTCAGATTAATCGTTTAAACCGATTGGGAATCCAGAAGTCCAATCCGAATGATCTGTCTGAAGAAGAAATAACAAGTTTCGTACGGTTAGATATTGATCCTGACACTATCACTTGGCAGAGAGGTATCGTTTTTGTGTAATTTAGTATTTAATTCTGAGTTAAGTTTATTTTACAACGTTAAATTGAAAATATTTATATTTAATGTTGTTAATGTTTTCCAGTTATGGATACAAATGACCGTTTTCTGCGTAAAATAACAATTGGCCAAAGCAGTACAGAGAAAGGAAACACGAGGGAATGTCAGTTTGACATCTCTGTGGCCAGTGAGATCATGGCCATCTTAGCACTCACAACATCGCTCAAAGATATGAGGCAACGATTAGGGAAAATGGTAGTTGCTTCCGATAAAAAAGGAAGACCCGTTACTGCTGAAGATCTTGTAAGCAAATATTAGTATTTAAGGTTTCTTTGTACATTTGTAGAACAATTATTATCTAGTAGGCAATCTACTTTGAATAAACATAACCTGAAATATAGCTACAGTTGGATATTAATTAGTGTATTGCTGTTTTAAAAAAAGTAATGATAAATATTTTGATTCTTGAGAATTCATGTTAATTTTGAGATGTTTTATCCAAGGGTGTAAGCGGAGCACTCACAGTTCTAATGAAAGATGCAATTCAGCCCAATTTGATGCAGACACTCGAAGGAACTCCAGTTTTTGTTCACGCAGGACCATTTGCCAACATAGCGCATGGAAATTCATCCATTTTGGCCGATAAAATTGCCTTGAAGGTCAATACAAACACTTATTTTGTATCGCTACGTGATATTGTCCTACCGTATTTAGAAATCAAACATATCTAAAAGAATAATTTAAAGATTACAAATAATTTTTCTAATATAATAAATTATTATATTAGACATAAAGTCAAATTATTGATTTTATTTTCTCTTAAATCGATTAAAATTATCCAACAGTTGAAAAATGTTATATTTGTGGTTGATAGTTGGTAGGTAAAGATGGAATTGTAGTGACTGAAGCCGGATTCGGGGCTGACATTGGAATGGAAAAGTTTTTCAACATCAAATGTCGATATTCGGGATTGATTCCTAACGCTGTTGTGCTTGTGGCGACTGTGAGAGCACTCAAGATGCACGGAGGTGGACCTACAGTCACTCCTGGAATGACTCTTCCGTCCGCTTACACTGAGGTTGGTGCACTTTATAGCAACTGAAATCCAAATTAATTATTGTAACAATTTTGCGATATTCAAGAATCGGACAGAAGGAATAATTTATTTATTTCCAAAAAAGGAAAATTTGGATCTGGTGGAGAAAGGATTTAGTAATCTAGAAAAGCAAATCGAAAACGGCAAAATGTTCGGTATTCCCGTGGTTGTCGCCATCAACACGTTCTCGTGAGTCGTCATTCTACTGAAAGTTTCATATAATTAATTATGTACAGAATCGATATATAAATGATCGTACTGATTGAAATCTGATCGTTAATAATTCTAGAACCGACACCATTAATGAATTGGAGAAAGTACGCGGCCTCTGTATGTCGGCAGGAGCTTTTGATGCAGTCATCTGTGATCATTGGGCCAAAGGGGGAGAAGGAGCCGTCGATCTTGGGCGGGCTGTTCTTCAGGCATCTAATGAACCATCAAACTTCAGGTAGATTTTCACCTTGGTTTCAATTAATATTTTTATAATCTCATCCTAGTGTTCCTTTATCGTTAAAGAGAACCGATAATACGAAATATTGATTTAAAAACATCGGGCAGAATTATTCCTCTTTTACGATGGTGATTAAATAATGTCGACCTGCTATTACCCTTGGCCTAAATATAAATGATCAGATCATAAAAGTTGTATTCTGCGTTTCTAGTTTTCTGTACGAGTTGGATTCTTCAATTGAGGACAAGATAAGATCAATCGCTCAGAGAATTTATGGTGCTGATGATATTACGCTTTCTGACGAAGCTAAAATCAAACTGGATCGATACAGGAAACAGGTAACTTAACAATTTCACTTGCATTTAATGGTGCGAAACAGACTTATTTGTATTATCTTCTGGAATTTTACTTAAGAAGCTGGAACTATCAAAGATATATTTGGAATTAAAATATTAATGATTTATATATATAATGGTTTTAAACATTTCGAATGCGTGTTATAGGGTTTCAGCAACTTGCCAATTTGCATGGCGAAAACGCATTTGTCTTTTACTTCTGATCCCACATTAAAAGGAGCTCCGAAGGGCTTTATGATCCCCATCAGAGATGTGAAAGCCTCAGTAGGAGCTGGATTTTTGTACCCTCTTGTCGGCAACGTAAGTCTTAATTGTTTGAATTCTTGAGATATTTTCTGTAAACGCTGGTTTGGTATATTCGTACTTACTGCCTCGAATATATCTCGAGAGTGAAACATTTCAAATGATTCAAAAGTCTTTAGCAAATAATGTTCCCATTGTTTAAGTTTCATTTATTCTATTGTTTCAAAATCTTCGGGAACTTAGTGAGAGTTCAGACTTTTGGACTCTTCGTATATGAAGGTGGTTGAATTTCTGTTTGTTTTTGTCGTGTGGAATGAAACCCAAAAACAAAACACTTCCTCTTGCCCTCCACGTCCCATTTAGTAGAATATCGTAGTCTTATTGAATAACAATTGGTATTTACAGAGTTGAAAAACTATTTCAAATTAATTTGCATCGTAATTTATTCCTTCCGTAGATGTGTCATGTACGCATATTTTACTCTTCGCTAATTGTAATGCAGTACATATACCCGTCCGTAATGTAGTTTCTGCATGTTGAGATGATTTAATCCCGAGTAGATAATTGACTCTCCTAGAAAATCCATACTAATAATCAGTGATATTCGTTTGTTTTTAAATGATCGAGAACAAAAGTATAAATTAGGTCTTGAAAGGGAATAAGGTTGTGTGAATCATCGAAAAAGTATAAGAAGAATGGACTTCTGCCCCTATATAACATGGGGCATCTTGAAGATTATTTTGTCTTCAACTTACCGGTATAGTCGATGAAAAAATTTCGTGAGGGATGGACGTCTAAAATATGTGCTCTGATATAATACCGTATGCGTATATATACGGTACCGTAGCAGCTTATTGATGTTTTTTTTATTTTACTTCGGTCTTTATTCTAATTATTAATATATTTGTTTTCTTCTTATATTATCAAGCCTAAAAATAATGTTTAATTATGAAATTTCTTAATAAATCAAATACCAACATAGATACCATATGGTAGCGTAGGCTATAAATACAATTGTCCCGAGTTTGTGAAGTTAATTACTTAAATTCATTGATATTATGTGACAAATTAATAGTTTAATTCGTAACGCATATATCTAGACAACAAATTACGAACTGATCCACCAAAATTCTTCAAGACTCGTCAAAAGTCATTCTTCTTTTACTCGTTCAATGTGTGAATAGTCTCTATAGATCTCATGTCGCACTGGTAGTATGGTCAGTCTAAAATTACAAACATTAAAATGTGGTAGTTTTAGACTGACAATGGTTTGGAGTCTATAATGGAGTTTTTGTTCAGGTGCTACGTCCTCCTGCTATGGCTCGAGGACTCCACTTATTGAGAACGATCTTGCCAAAATAAGGTGAGTTCTCTTCCAGGATCTTGTACTTTTGTTCCGAATTGTCGTTGCTTCCTACTAATATGTATTAAAACAATATAGAAATTAATGTTTTGTGAAGGATTGTTGGCTTGTTAACCTTTCTTTTTACTATTTACTAAGCTCAGTAGTAGATGTCTACAATTTAATATTCACACTTCGGTCAAAATTGGATTGATCACATTTAACGGGTAAGTTCCAGTGATTTATATATAATTGAAGATTAACGTATCAGAAAACAATCTAGGAAATTTAGTTAATATTTTAATGTGCTTTCATTGATAAAGCTCAAGGAAACAAATAGGTTGCTTTGTATGTAGCTATCGGCTTATTCGTCCATCTGTTAATTGAAATAATGATTAAGTACTTTGTTTTTAATAAATTATTGATGCCAATTTTGATCATTTCAGATGAGCACAATGCCCGGATTACCAACTAGACCATGTTTCTACGATATTGACTTAAATCTTGAAACTGAGGAAGTTGAAGGGATTTTCTAAATGTTTTCTTGTAATCTTAATTTAAGAATACTACGTACTTTCTGTAATTGGACGCATTACATATATTTTGCTCAATATGTTAAGTTACTATTATAATCTACATTATTTTTATTATGCCATATAGATTCGATAAATTTTTCATTAAATATATAATTGGGGATAAAACAAAGTGTTTATATTACCATTAAGATTTATTTCGGCTGTAACAAATGAAAAACTGGATTAACAAGACCTATGAGTACACCAGTCATGTTTGAAGGGATATACACACTTAAGTTTTGTATCACGAGAATTACCTTCCAAAGATTAATTCAATATATTCCTGATAATGCATTAATCATAGGTTCAAGCCTAGATCTATAAAATACTCAAACAAGGATTGATAAAAGTAATTAAATCTACAACCTTGCATATGACCAGTTTCATGTAGAGCAAATTTTATTAGAAAATTATCACTTTCCTGCAATTTACCAGACATAATGCTATTTGTAAAAAGTGATCCCGTTCTACTTTCGTCAATATCATTTTTGAGCTTTACATGAAACTACAAATATAAGCATTGTAATCGGACCACATAAAAATTGAATGAGATTAATTTAAAAGGAATATTATTTGTAATTCAAATCGTACAATCTAGATACAGGTGCCAAAAAAATCATTTTTATGAAGTTCAATGATAAGTTGACTAGCAAACTCAAATATTTAAGTCAACAAGAACCATAATTGCAACTATTCTCTATAATCTTATTGTGTTACAACAATATACGATACCTATCGTACATATGCCAAACGATCAACAGACGTCGGTAAAAACATGAAAATTGCATCAGTTCGATCTTATGCATGGAAACATTTTCTTATCAAAACTTAATTTATTATTTTAAATACTGTACATATAAACTAACAATATAGAAAATGGAATTACTAAAAAAAGTGTTTTATATTCGTATCAATTTTACATTATGGAAAATACACCTTTAGTGGTCTTATAATTTAACCAATTCGTACTGTCATTCAAAAAATAGACTGAGCTACCTACCATTAAAAAATAAATAAAAAAATCATTAGCAAATATGATTAAGAAATTAAAAAGATTATTCCAACTTTGTATCACAATTGAATCAACATTTCAAGGCACAAACCAGTGTGTTCCGACACACGGTTAAGTTTCCAGATTTAGGTACTTAAGGAGGTGGAATAACGAACGAGAAGGTTCCCGAACTTGTTCTAGGACTACTGACATGATACATGTATGACCTTGACTCTAATTCACAATATCAGTAACATTATAACAAGAGTAGGACTCAATATAATTTACTGCTCCCTCCTGGTATTCTAAAATTCTAGCAAATATCAATTACGATCTAGTCGCACTAAATGGATTATTAAACACTGGATTTTTACAGATAAAAACATGGATACGTACACGAATAATATGATGGGAGTTTACCGTGGCTTGAACCTATTTCATGAGTTTGAAAATGCCAAAGAACTTAGAAACTACAACGAAATAAAAAACATAATTGGACTAGCAGTATAGTAACAATTGTCCATGAAACAATGTTGTCAATATATTTGTAAGTTAGGTTAGTAATAACAATATAATAGAATTGTATATACGGTACAGTATTCATTCGCGGCTTATTCTACCAATGATCAACTTTAGTTGTGTGCGACAAGAGAAGAAACTAAACTGGGATTATTGAACAATGTACGGGAAAGACGAGCAAAATAAAACAATTTTTTTATTCAAACGTCAGTAGCAACTATGTGGTCCCGGTATCTCCCGAACCTCGTACAGAACGATTTTTAGACAATTGTGTACGAATTTATAACGATTACTTACTTTTAATTAGCGAGGTAATCGAGAGACCCAAGCTCTGACGCGCTGCAGAAAATAACACAGGATGCGAAGTAGCAAGATGTGGCTTATTGTACAATTTCGACAGGAGCAAACTAATGTCGTACAAAAATAGTTAAATTCGTCTCCGTCAACAAGGAAGGTTAGTTCGATATAAGTAACATTCGAACGAACCTTCCTTGTATCTATTAAGAAATACAGGCAAAAGTTTTATTATTTCACTAAGTTCACGACTTGGCACGTTGGAAAAATATTTTGCTGTAATTCCTAAAAAGTTTCGCATCCGCTATAAGAACTTGGCAGAATTCTGTGATTAATTGTGGAGAAAGTTCCATCTTGGGGAGATAGTCGGTTCGAAGGAAATGCAAAGTTTCTTCGCCTCGCGCGTTATAAATTGCCTGAAGACACATGGCAGATTCGTGAAGAGCTAGAATCGTCTGAGCATCATTCAGGTCAAAAGTTGTCTTAAGAGGAGCCATGAAACATGCCGGAATCACCTGTAACATTAAGTCCATTCAAAGTTCAAAAATGTACTATATATATATATATACATTACAATAACCATGATAAAATACTTACGCGAGAATATAAGAACTCAATAAATTGCGGTGGTCCTTCGTCTTTAATTCCCCACGCTTCCGTAAGTCGCCGCAAAATCAGGAAACAATTTTTCTGGGCCACGGGATCAATAAACTCTATCGCTCCTTGGACAATGGACAATAGAACCTACCGAGGAATTACTTCACTTAATACTTCGAATTATTTTCGATAATTTAATGTTTTATAAACGACAGAAATATATTAAACACAGTAATATATTTGAGTGTTTTATTACTTGGTTAAGGAGAGCTTGATCCTGCATCCGTAACAGATCTATGAGACCGTAAGAAATGATGGTGGTAAGAAAGAGATAATAACTGCGCTGAAGAGCTTTCCTTAGTCGCACCTCCTCCTCGTCATTTTCTTCGATTTCTTTCGTCACAGCGGAGAAGATGGCAGATACCAAAGGAGCGAAAAGCTCCTTTAAAAACTGACTGATGTCTTTCTGCATATACAAAATTTAAATTAAAAATTATCTTCTTTGATTCCCTAAATATATATATATAATTGCATTAAAATCAAAATACTTACTTTATATTTCGATATAATTTGATTGATCAGAGGCAAATATTCAGAAAGTGCTGTGGTAGAAGGCGTGTGTAGAAGAGCTTGAGAAGCCACTGGCAGAATTGGAATCATGCTGGCACTGTCCAGACACACCACCATGCGATGCATCAATTGGCGCAAACCGGAGCCAATAATCTCTCTCTCAATACCAACCTATCATAATTCGATACCAGTTGAGAAATATAACAATTACACCAGTAATTAGAAAATAATTTATCTAACGACGATGGCCGGATTGGCATTCCGTAGTACTTACATTAAGGCAAGAAATGAATATCTCCAACGCTTCTAAAAATAGTTGAGTACAATTACACGTTTTCATTGAATTCTGGTTTGAAAACGCTTTAGAAGTGCGGGCAGTGACTGCTGTAGCGTGACAAATACTTGTTGATATCGCCAACTGAAATAGCAAAGGACAACAAATTAATCATTAACCTGTCCATTTTTCAACCAAAATATTTTCTGATTTTAGTTACAAGTTTAATAAAATAATCTGATCATGCCTAAAATATATAATGGAAGCACTTCAGCTTTTTATTAATATATATATATAATACTTAGCGATTTTGATTCGTGTAAAGTAGTTTAGTACTAATAGGGACTATAATATAATTTTACCTGTTTGACTGGATGTTGTTCTGTAGCCAATCTCTGAACGAGAATATTCACTTTGGAGAAAACAGACGAAAGTAAATTTCTCATGAGTATTTCTTTCTGTTGGGGCGATCCACCCCCTGTCACAATCAGAGTCCCAGCAGATTCATAGATATACAGTTGGTCGTCATTGGATAGCAATGGCGGAGCTGTTATATAAGTTAAAATACAGTCGTATATTCGAAATAAGCTTTAATCAATACTACGAATTTACAATGATTTATTTACCTTGTCCATTTTCTGGTATAGATAGGACCAATAGCCCAGCTACTTGGGTCAGAATTTGTTCTGTATAATTCACCAAATGACTTTTCAAGCAACGAACGAACCGAGAAAATAAATAAGCTGTCCGACTGCGAACCTAGAAATGGAAATTTAGGTTGGTCAATTTTAAATTAGAAAATAATCAAGAGCAGTATTTCTCACTTCTAGTGATACGTACTACGTAGGTATCACTTTTTTAAAAACAATTCGCTAGATCCGAAAAATATCTAAATGACTTTTGTCTTAATTTTCCTTAAGCACTCACCTGGTATTTAAGAAATATTTAATTTGTTTATCAAATATATATATTTCTATATTGAA
>JAJNBS010062237.1:0-17099 GCA_028455975.1 Notopais sp. c TS-2021
AAGAAAAAAGAAAAAAAAAGATTCTCTGATATATTTCACAGCTTTTTCTCTAGTCAATTTTGTTTCATGGTTGGAAGACCACATTGCCCGATTGCCTGCAATTGTTTCGAGTGTACATCATTTTTGGCAAAATCTTTTCTATATTTTTCTCGTAAAACTTTGTTATGAGTAAATTATGTAAACTAATTCTTACATTTTTCTTTAAGCGCAGAAAATATGTTGGTCTGTTAATTAAAAACTTATATTTATTTATTTATATAAAAAACAGTTCGTGTGTAAACGGAACAATTTCTTAATTTTCGTTATATTTTAACAATTTAAAAACATTGAAGAACTAAATTAATAGAACTACCTGATTTATTTTCGGATGTAGCAATGCAAATGTTATTTGTTCCACCTGAGGCATGAAATTCATGGGGAGATCATGTTATATACGAACAATCTCTTTTATATTTAAATACCGTAATGAACATTTGTTATTTTCTCTATGTACACCTAAAGAGCCTTTCTGTAAACAAAACATATTTACATAACATAATGAGGTACACATGGCTCCTTTTGAATATAATTATACACCGATACACAGTTAGATATGGGGATAAAAATATAAAAAATTACAGCTATGCTAATGTTTACACCCCTTCAGGAGTATTCTATATAAGTCTGTATAGTTATTCTTATGTAAATAATTATAAGATTGCTGTTGCCATTATGAGATGGGGAAAATTGTAAGTCAGAAGACGGTCATGTATAATCACCAGCTATTGTAGGTAGATCAACTGTCAATAATATGGAACTCCCTTCAGTCTCGGTAATATCTATGTTTAATTAGCTTCATTATGAACGAAATTCCGAAGAATTAAGTCTCTTTCCTGCATGAAAGAGTATCATTCATGATCAGTTAATTTCAATGGATAATGACTTTCGAATTTTTTATTTATTTTTTATGCATATGATATGCATAGAAGAAGATATCATTCTTGACCACGAATGTCCTTGAAAAATGATCCAAATAAACTGCTTTCCCATCGCCCCGTCAACCCTTTCAACTCGCGCTGTTGACCCGAACGAGGTCAATCCAGTGACGTTACAATCTAAATAAAACAGCATCTCCAAAGACTGTACCAATCATGTTTCGACTAGAGATAGTCTGACCAATCAAGTATTTAGAAAGCTAATCGAAGTATAGTGCCACAAATTAACTAAGAAAGAGATTCAACTTCACGAAGGTGTTTCATGGTGCACTATAAATAAATGTTCTTCGATGCCTCCGCTAGTTTAATTCTTGGGCAGTTCATTGCAATTTTAGTCAATTTTTCAAAGAGATTTCTTGAATCAAAAGTTGATATTTGAGTCGGGAATAAAGGATCGAATTTTAGTTCATAAGATTAGGATCACAATTGAAAATGAGGTGAAAAGGAAGAGCTTGTTTTTCAAGGAGAAACACTGGATCGTGTCGATTTGAACGAATCTTCAAGCATAAAAGAGTAATTCCTTGAACGAATAAATCGATCGACCTGCAGATTCCATCCAATGTCAATTGAAGGCAAACTTGTAAAACATTTTATACATCTCAATTAACTCGATCTTATCGGGGCACGAACAATAATCTCAATCGAGCAAACAAATTCTTCGACTACGGCAGGACGGGCGACAGTGCTTCATTAAAATATTCGACTCATATCGTTTTCTACAGTAATTTAAATTGGACGCAAAGAATCCGTTACGGAACGAAGTCTACAAGTTTCCTACAGAAAAAAATAAGTTTTCTGAAGTTCATTATTGTAGTAGTAGTATGTCTGTCCTTAGGATATAATAACGTGTGTAAAATCAGCCTAAATAACGTGTGGCTGGCGCGCGAAATAACCTCTATGATATTTCTGTTTAAAGGCGGTTTTCGTATGTCTTCTGATTGTGTTCTTAGCATTCTCTCCGTGACCGTTTTGAATGTAAGATTTCAATTTAAAAATGCAACATGAAAAATGAACATCCATTAATAACATACAATCATTTCCTATTTATGGTCTAATTACTCTAATTGAATCAAATTGAATTCCAGCCTAAATTATTAATATTTTCGGAGCTTAACGACAAATTATTCCTCTGAATTCATTCTTGTATTCTTACTTGATTTGAAAAACTCAAAAATGCGCGTTCGAATATCGTAACTGGCGACCGATTTAACCAATTTTGAGGTGCAATTTTCGTCCCATAATTTTCAATTTGCGAATAAATTTTTTTTTTTCGACCGACAAAATCTGCTAGAGTTTATATACTGTCAGTTACAGATAGTCTTTTCTGCTGCGTGTCTATGCAATTACAGACTGACCATCCGTAGTAAGCTAAATGACCAGTGAAGTAACCACACTTAGGATACTAATATGTTGTAAGCATATTACACCTTTCGAACTGTGAAATTTGCAAAGATATTTGGCAATTTATTTGGATTTTATGTACACTGCATGTAGTTTACCGTCTATTTTCATACAGAGAATAAACAGTGAACTTTTGATAAATTCAGGTTGCATGCAAAAGGAAATTTAGGAGGAAATTATTCTGAACTTGAATGGAGTTCAATATCAATGAGTTGCTGTTGTCCGGAGACCTGAAATGTGTTGCATTGACGGATAATCTTAACGTAACCTTAAATCTCCCTTCACAATGGCCAGTCAGGTGTCATATTTAACCTTAATCTATCCTAATAAAAATAGAAAATTTATTTACAAAATTTGGTATTAATAAATAACGATTTTTATTTGTCCAGAATGGAAATACTTCATCGAAATAATGAATTTTTTTGTTATTTTAATGAAGTATTTTTTCAGTGCGTAGTCGTATTTTGTCCTCTAACAAAGTAACAAAGCAACGAACGGGCTTGGCTTATATTTCATTAGTGGTTCGAAGGACGAAGATTCATGAAGGAGAGAGAAAGAGACTTGATTTGTATTGAAGAGATTATCCCCAATTTATTGTTCGACCTTCAATATGTGCGTCTTTCACGCACCAAGAGATATTATTATGTATTATTTTGTTAGAAAAAAACACAAAAATATTTAATGGTAAACTATTTGAAATCTAGATCGACAGATATGCGTTTCGTCAGCAAGTTTTGTGTCCAAACAATGAGTCGCTATTGACCTCGATTTACAAACAGTCTCAATAAAATACGATTTTAATCGACAAAGATGAACCGAAAATATTTATGTTTTTCGGTAAAGTTGAATTAAATTAATAATATAAGTGAGGAAAAGTTGTGTTAAATCAATAAAATCAATCTGCGATATAAATCAATTGAAAAGTAAGATGCGAATTATATTCTCATGATGTCCTAGATCTCCTCTTTATAAAATAATGCATCGTCACCGGCACATTTAGAACTCGTTAGATCTGAAATCAAGTTTCCTCGGAGATAATTCTCCTTCTATTCTTTAAAGTCCCTCACTTAAACTATTGGAAGTTCCCTGCGAGGTGTCTCTTATGTAGGTATTACGTAGTAAATTATACATCAATTAACACGATCAAATTAAGTCTTATATGTATAGCCTGGGGTTCGAGTACTACCTCACAATAACTCTTTCTATCGAGCCAACAGATGAGGTTTCCTCTACACTAAATTGATTTACGAACACCGAAGCATATGCAACTCCTGAGGCACTACAGGCATAAGTGCGTTTAAATAATTTCAAATTACTTGTAAGTTGAGGGCGATGAAATAAATTACTTCTACCAACTGTCGATTTTAAGGAACTTTTCTACTCATTTGTAATCATTAATTAATTCTAAGGCGATCTCGATACAGAACTGCTGACGATTCATGTTCTTCTTAAAGGACTTCGTGAGAATCTTTGAGAAAGACATTGACCTTAGAAATAGGATCTAGGATATTATTAGGATATATAGACATAGTGTAATTGAATAAGTTTATTGAAGAACTGTGTCGTTACAATACACTAACAGGTTCAACATTCGGATCTCTTTCCCATATTGTGAAGCATTTTTAAGAGCTCAACACCACACTACTGTAAGATACGATAAGTAATGCGTAGTTACGTTAATTTGGCTTAAACGAGACAATTGCATTCAGATCAAAAATAAGAGAATCATTACGGATAATTGTCTTTGCATAGGAATTCTCAAACCCAAAAGGAAAACTCTACATCTACATGTGAACTATTAAATACCGCTAGTGTTTAAGGGTCTTCTACTATTGTATGTGCGAGCTAATCGCTTTTAAGTATCGCCTGCATTGTCAATTCATCGGATGAGTAAACAATAATTGAAATAGCAATCGTAGAAAAGTGTTCGAGAAGCGACATATAGTAATTACAAAAGTATCGAGGAGATACGAAGCAGTTACGTGACTATGTTTTTTGAGTTCACGGAAGGACTGAACCCTTTCCGTGCGAGGATAACGGTTCTCCACTTGTACCAAAAGTAATCATCTCAATGGCTTCCAGGCTTTCCAGGCTCGCAGGCTTTTTCCAGCCTTCCAGGGAAAGCCTCAGGCTTCAACGCTCATTGCATGTCTATGAATGAATTTTTGTACACGGCAATATAGGTGGTTGTCAAATATTGTCGTCCTTTAGTTATTTATATGGGGTATTATGTTTAGAATTTTATTACGATGCTTAGATTCATTTTTTGAAAATTATTTCTTTCTCAAATGCATGAATTTTACCATCGATAATGAAAATCATTCAGTTTGCAAAAAAAACAATATTTGCTAGAGCATAAAAAGGAATTCTAATGGATGTCAAATGCTCAACAAACCAGAAGAAAAAGATGATGAAGCTCTTGTAAAAAAAGAAATTTTTTGTAGAAATGAAGGTAATTTTTTTACAAAAGATTTTCTGTAATTGGTTAGTGGTAGAAATTCAATGTAATTAGATTGTAGACCATGTTAAATGATCCTGAAACAATACTTTCAAAATAGATTTCTTCCAAGTTTCTCCCCGCAGATGGAAAACCGTGTAACCATGACTCCACGCCCGATGTTATTATTAAAACACCGTTGGGACAAACTAAACTATTTTAAATATATTTTAGGTACTTTTAAGTTCTCTACAAATGTGCAGTTTTTAATGGCTCTCAGATATTAGCATATTAGTTATATAGATAGTTCTAGTTAAAAATAATCATTTTCCATTTTGTAATATTGTCTTATCCTTTAAATTTATATTTTATGTTTATTTGAATATTAATATAATTATTTCTGTTTTTAATCTACATGTATATTAACTATTGAGTAAGTTATCCATTATTCTGACTGCTACCCCACCCAGGAATCCGAATATAGGGCAATTTGTAAATTAAGAGCAAATAAATCATGGATCAGAGTGCGGACTAGAGTCTATCACAAGGTAATGAGCCAATTACGGCCATAAGATAATGTGGCTCATCTGGCTCATTGGAAAGCTGTTTAAATTACAATTCACAATCAATGCGCAAGAAATGGATTCGAAAAGTGAAATATGAATGTTACTTATTCAAATATTCATATATGTTTCTAAAAAAAGATATTTTTAAGCGTTATGAATATTAGATAAGATTATTCCTTTATTTCAAGTTCAATGCATAAAATAGGCTGAGTTATCACCACGCACAGACAGCTTGTAACGAGTGTGTTTTTTCTACATCCTTATCGAATGCATCAACTGCAGGGTAAAATGTCCTTCGAAAGGTAATTTGAAACTTAGGTGGGGATTTTAGGCCAATTTGTGCATATATTCTACACACGCATGGATTCGTGTGTTATGCAGACACTAGTTATTTTGTAGGGTTGAAGTTGGACTAATTATTTCAGCATTTTTTCAGTTAAGAATCAGGGAAGGCAAGACTTGGAGGGAGTTTCCTCGAGAACTTCTTGACCTCAGATCCTATATTTCTTAACCCTTGAAACCTCGGCTTTGTCGCTCGTCCGTTTCACCCTCCGACCCGCCTTCAGAATTAGTTCGAAGGAGCTCGTATTGTGCAATATAGGTACTATGTTAGACCAATCAGAGGGCGAGTTTTGACACTGTACATGGTGCCTACCAATCAGCAAACAAGTTTTAATATTGAGTAAAGGGTTAAAGAAAAAGAATTGAATCGATTATATGGATGAATTTTCTTGGCTCAAAATTTCTCTTCCTCGAGTCCTAGAGTTTCTAGACTGAATCAAGTTCCAGGATTAGATCCTAATTTAGATTCAGATGGAATCAAGTTCTAGAATTCGCTTTCAAAATAATAGATTCAAACTGAATCAATTTAACGCAAAATGTAAGTTATTGACTTGTGGAAAACTTCTGCATTCTATATCTACAGCTGTATATTCTAAGGGGGCAATATCCCGAGGAAGGGAAGGGGGTAAATTAAATATTGACGATAGTGGAAGATAATGATGATAATATTTTTTATTAGTTTTCAATTAATCTAAGATCCGAAATAAACAAAATTAAATAACTAAAGAAGGACATATTTCATTTTTTAATTAATTTTTGGGGGACATGGGGTACAATTATAAATTAATTGTAATAATTTCCTTCAAATTATAAGACAGACTAATTGGTTAGTTTGTCATTGATTATTTTCTTATGAGGATTCTCGAAATTTTATTCAAATAAATGAAATAAACAATATCTTGGATCGAAATATCTATGTAGACATTTGTGAAGATTAAAATTCACTATAGCTACATGTACAGTACATTTAATACGTATCCCGTTGTCTGAATTTAAAATAAATATAATAATATTTGCATGTATTTACTATTCAACCTAAATTCACTGATTGGTCTAAAAATATCTCGAAAGGGAACGAGGATTGAGAAAGGTTGAAAACCACTGACCTACAGGAACGTTCGAAAAATGACCGTGTTCAATCGAAACGACATCGCTTCGTTGTGCGAATGTTTTTTAAAAATATTCTCCAAATTTCGTGTTTTTTATCATTGCTTGGTCGATTTCTTGTACGTGCCCAAAGTCCGTTTGTTTCTGTCTGTCCGTGTGTCGTTGCATGGGGAGTGATCGTTTTGAGTGTAGGGCAACATGTCAATAACAGATCACGAAGATAAAAATGAAAGGTTATTAAATCGACTGAAGATGATGAGAGTGTTCAATTGAGCGATTAATAATTAACACAGAGTCATTGGAAAGTTAAAATTGATCTCCGCAGTGGAGATCAACGGTCTCCAGAACATGATTTAGATGTCAACCACATGCCAAAGTTCTGTTAACTCCAATTGGTTGGGTCAAAGTACTGATAAATTCAATTGGTTGGGTCAAAGTGCTGTTAACTCCAATTGACTGATTGCACCAAAGAATGTCGTTAATCGATAATGTCCAACGTGTAATCGTTAAATTCATTCATAAAATATTTCTATATTTATTCCAATTGACAGAACCATTTTATATTATTTTTATCGTCTGAGATTATTATCAGAATCCACCATTAGGTATTAACAAATACCAAATAATTGCCGAAAATGATAAAGATTCTGAAATGACATCAAATAGATTACGCAAGAAAAATCTTCAAGAGTTCTAAATAAAAAGCTGATAACGAATCATGAAATATAAAGATTAAACGAATTTATTTGTTCAAATCAAGAAAGCGACTTTTTGAGATGCGAATAATACTTGAAATTCAGGTTGTGATATCCATCACTGAAAGTTTTATTCAGGCAGGAATAATTAACTACATGATTATTCTTTAATAAAGAAATCTTAAATAAAATATTACAAGTTATAAGCTGCTTTGTCGTTTGTTCATATTTGCACATTCGAAATACAATGCAAGATGTCGTCGAAACTAATTGCGTTTTATTGTCTGACAAACATAAAATAAAATAAAATTCTTGTTTATTATACAATTAAATATTACCGAATGCATTTAATTAATTTGTATATTATTTAAGTTGTTGATCGCATTGATTAGATATAAATAAACTTCCTTCGGAGGTTAAATAGTTGAATTTTAATATCTCGAATGTCAGTTACAAGTTTGATGATTCAAATGTGTCAAAGATTGCTCACAAAAATGGTCAAGTGACTGGAATTAAAAAGTCTGTTGAGACTTTTAACTGTAAACACGGAATGAAAACATTAAAATTGATCTATGAAATTACAAGTTTGGAAAACAAAGTTCAAATATCTACATAAGTAATCTAAGAAAGAGAGTTACGCCCCAACAAATTTAGCGAGATTTCTGTGAAATATAGTTCAAAAAATGAACCACCCCAGACGAGCAAATTCTTTACGTATCCTGATACCCAATTCACACTACAACCTGATTTAATAAAGGGGGCATCGAATTGGGCATTTTTTTTATTAAGGGTTCCGTGAAATGAAAAATCATCAAATCCAAAAGTAGAAAGTAGAAATTATAATCACTCTGAATATTAACTCATAAAATTTTTACGGATGCCATCGCTGTGTTTTGGTATTTTTATGTGATTGCATCGAGTGTAACTTGATGATTTTATAACCAGTGCAAAACAAAGAGTTTTGTGTGAAATTTCTCCTCTCTGGAACAAAGACTTTGACGATTTTTAACAACGACTTTGTCCGTTAATTCTCTGAGAGATCGTGGCACTTATTTGATGCCACGAATTTAATGCCACTATAAGTGCCGATCTGCAACAAAGTCAACTCGATTTTCGGTGATAAAATCTGTTCGGATATTTATAGAACAACAAGCACATCGTTTCACATTGGGCCTAGACGATTTAATATGCACATTTCTAACTTAATTATCAATGTAACCAAAATTTCTACAACAACATTCATTTCTACCACATATATTATTTTTACCACAAATATCTTTTTTACCACAAATATCATTTCTACAACAAGTACAATTTTTACCACGAATATCATTTCTACCGCAAGTATCATGTCATGTTATCCACAAATATAATATCATTTATGGCAGCAAATATTATTTTTCATAAATAATCTGTCTACCAAATACATTAAATATCTCTACAATAAATAGTAGAGATATTAAAATAACATATAATAATTACTGTGATTATTGTAGAAATAATATTCGATTTTTTGGCTCCAAGAAGTAGGCCAAAGAAGACTCGTTACCCTAGAGCGAAAGGAAGGAGTTTGTCCCGAGAAAAAGTGCATTTCCTGCTCCGAGGTCAACATCTCTTTGTTTCTCGCTCTGGAATCTGCTTCATTAGAGTATTGACAGTCGTTTCGTGTATATATATATATATTTATATATAGAGTCGACTGTAAAAGAAATTAATTTATCCATCTATAGAAATTGAGACTGGTCCTGTGTGTCCCACAATTTAATAGGTTAAATCCAAGCACCTTCTTTACTATCTGAAGTGTCCGAAATCACAGTCAATAATTGACCTCGGTGATTCACCAGGTGTAGATCACACTTTTTAATTCATTGGGAGCAGTAATTTGAGTTTGGTTTATTAAAAAAGGGTCTCCAGAATCGGATTTTTTTGTGCATTCGGAGCGAGTTAGGAACTCGTTTGGAATCAGTTTGGCCCCGAGCAATCACGAACTGGGAGAATAGAACTTGCGAGTTATGCTGTGAAATACTGATAGTTAATTTTCAGACCTCGCGATACGAACTTTTCATTCCTCAAAAGACATTCGATATTTTCGATGCAGTCCTTGTAATAGTAATCTTTCAATTTCAACATCCATATATTTGTATTCCTTCTCATTGACAGCTTAATATAAACTAATGACTTCTATTTCGAAGTTTATATTGTAGCTTAATCTCATCCTTGAGGTTATAACTCATTTATGATTCTAGGCATCAATTCTCCCATTCTATATCGGACGTATGATTCCCACGTCCAATATGGGACGAATGACTTCCTCAATATAATTTGAATGGGAGCGAATTTTTCAAGTATTATATACGGCAAATTCGTATCAATATCCAGGCTTTATTAAGGCAAAGCAATGCGAACGTCGATATAAGGATTTACTCTAAGCACCCTTCAGATAACCACAGTAAGCAGTCAAAAGAATTCGTTATCGGCTTAACTTCATTCAAATGTTTCGAATCGTCAATAAATTATATCTGGCAATCCTTAGAAATAATTAAATCCCATTGATTGTGCGAGCATAATACTTCAACTTGGGGCGTCTTTTACCGTCACAAAAACACGACCTCGGAATAGATAATTCATTTTCCTTCTGGTCATTTCACTTTAAATATTTTAAACGATCCTATAAATACAACATTAATAATGATTTATGTCTATATAAATAGAGCACTTTTGAACTCGAATACAAGTTTAATATTCAGACTAGTTGTCAAAATATGATTAAGGTTTAATTGTTTTCAATAAAAAAAAATAAAACAATGAATCTCGTTCTTGGACCATGTTATAGTAAAGAATTCACCACCGTAAGTTGTAACTGGACGCATGCAATAAATTGGTTCAGAGAGAGAAATTTGGGCCGTACGTCGTTTAATCGTAAGGATTAAAATTCCTCGCATGCATTCTAACTTAGAGGAATATCCTCAGTAGCTTTTAAATGCGAATTTAAAAACGCTGTTAGATGTGCTACGAATAGCTCTGAAGCATGGAGCAGAAGATTCCTGCATGGTGATCGCCTTGAAGCTTAATGCTCCTTGTAATTGCACGATTGCGGTCGAGTCGAGCTTCTCTGTCGAATGTTCAGGGCCTCAAGTACTCAACGTCATCCATCAAAGTTGAGTAATGATGTCACTAGAGTAATCTAATTTAAACTCCCATCGAGTCATCATTTTCTTCTGACGTCCAAAAAAAGATAATCTTCACATTTCTTTATAGAATATTTGGTAAATAGAGAAATTTAATTACTGGATTGCTTGAGAAATTCTAGAAAATGTACAACTTGGAATAATTGAAATTTGTGTTTTCAGTCCGTGAAGGTGTTTATATTGAAGGTCCTTTTATAAACATGAACGTGTTGGGCGACAGAATAGAGTTCAAGCAGGTTTCTTGATCACAAAAGAAATTTCTCGATTCTCCGAATTTAATTAATATCATTATAGACAAGGCCGATTGCACCGGTTTTATTGACAAAATTGCATCACTTCCTTCTACAATATGAGTCCATCATCATGAATTGTTTGGAAGCGAGCAATACATCACAAAGTATCGTCTCATCTATAACTGGGAGGCAATTGCTCTATTAGCATAATTATTTTAAGGTATTATTTATGTCGATTGAGAATAAATAGATTTGTATACATATATTTTAGAGACTTTCAAAGGTGGCTCACCTTTTTGTGTGCAACGGTGAAGCCTGGAGGAACCTCGACTCCGACTTGTATAAATAACGCTGACGATCTTCGTTCACAGGTCGCCGATGCAAAGAAGATTGGATCATAGAACGGAAAGATAAAAAAGTAGTTCAACGCGAATCTTTCCCTTCAGGATAAACATTGAAGGAGAAAAACCTGTTTTACAGACTTCGGAAAAGCTCCAGAATGCATCGCCGAAAGTCAATTACTCTTGTCATCGAGAACCGACGAGTAAATTCTATTCGCTTATTGGTGAAAATCCGACATTCAGCCAATGAAGAGATTACTTTAACTGCACCATGTATATGTATATTGTTTAGCAACACTTGCGTGCAATCGTCATGTAGTGGAATGTTTCATAAATTAAGGCCATTTTCTGTATAAACAGTCGTAATAAATTAGTTTGTGTTCTTCTATCTATAGTCCCGAGTTTGAGACTGCATTGAATACCTGATTATGATCTGTTTTCGCAATAAATATTCCTCCAGTAGATTCAATCCGGCTTTGTGAATGTTTTAACCAAGTGGAATATTTTCTGACAACAGGTCAAACCTGGTAGTTCTAATATATTCACTTAGGTCATCTTTGACACAAGTATTCCTTTGAAATTCACACGTTTCACTAGATATACTTAGGTTTCTATTTGAATAGGATATTTTTACCACTTTCTCTTTGAAACTTACAAGATTGTGGAGAGCATCTTCTTTCAAATCTAATTGTTTAATGTTTAAGTCAAATGATTTTTTAAAAACTATTTTATATCAGAAATGACTCCATACATCATTTTTTAAAAGATTTCAGACACTGATAAATTACTACACTGAAAAATACTTCATAGAAATGAATAAGATTTTCGTTGAACTAACGAAACAAATCGCTAAGGAATACGATTGAAATAATTTAGGATGTTACTTCTTTAGTTAAAGAGTATTTCTTCGTCAAAATAACTAAGGAAGCTTCATCGAACTAAGGAAGGTACCTTCATTAAAAAATGTGGTTTCTTGTTGTTTTATACGATGCCAAATTGTGTCTATCTTGCCAAGACTTGAACAATGAAACACAATCATGACGTCTTAATGTAATTATATACCACTGGACCACTTTCATTTTGTAGCACTTTACAAAATATAACATATACGTACAGTATATATTATACTCAATGCATGTTTACATTTGTTTAAATTATATAAACAAAGATACTTTCTAATTAATATATTAATTTTTCTAATTTAAAATATTTCAAAAATGAATTATTTCCTAAAGTTATTACATTTTGACAAATCACTTAAGCTACTTATAAATATACGACTCCAGTAACAGAGCTGGAAATTAATAGAGGTAGCTACGGCATTAGTTTAAAAATTTAGAACAAGTCATATTTTGATTTCAAGTTTATAACTTTATTATTTTTTTAAAAACCTGAGGTTGAATATGATTCGATGAATGTTTAATAGTGCAAGTATTTAAAAATGATCCTGTTACTCTTATCTCTTAAATCTATACGAATAAAATAGTTTATTTAACAATTTCAAAACATAAAATATCAAATCTGCTTTACTGAATTGTAGGATCTAGTTTGTGAATATATATTTATTTAGGATTTGATTAGACTAGGTTAGGTTAAGTTAGGCGAGGTAAGGATAGTTTAATAACATCCTGTAGAAAATGATCCCATAACAATAATTGATCCGTTATTTGAATCGATATTTTTTGCAAGTGAATAACAATGAATCAATAATCTGTGCATTCACTCGTATAAACAACTGTTGGAGGTCTTTAATTATGATGAATTGCAGCATTGTTGAGTACCATTGAGAGAGATCTAAGTCTGCCTGAAGAAGGAACGTGTGATTGGCAATTATACCCACCTTCTGCGTAAAAAATTGTCTCAGAAAAAAATAGAAAAAACTTTTGCCAAATAGAATTATTTTTTTAAAATGAACAGGAGGATTTTTCTTAGAATTTAGGAGAATCGCATCGTAAAGAGACAAATACAACGAGGCCATCTTTATACACGAGTCTGCCGTCCGTTAAATACATTATAATTGAGAAACTATGGCCCGTTTGCACGCATACAGAGTGACTAGTATCTTCCCCTCATTTATTTTGAGCCTCTTCCTGATCTTCCCCTTCTCGTATACTTGGCACTTCCTCCTTTGATGCCACGTGCAACGATGTCTACCTTTGGCACTCGTTGTATCTTCCTCGAGAAATTGCTTACTTGGTTTCGGTTTCACGTTTAATTTTTCAGTAATACCGCGGTTCGGAGCAATACTATTTTTGAGCCAATTTCGCTTACTTTGTTTCTTAGGTTAATATGTTTATATAATAATGTCAAATAATAATATTCATTCTATAAATGTATACTGAAAATTCAACGATAACAATTCATCGAAAGGAAAATTATTCTCCAAATATATTAATGTCACTTTCGAATACTCAATGAAAACGAAGGGAACAAATAAAGTATAATGCATTGAATTTTCACTATTAATTAACTTAATTAACGACTTTTGGCGATAAATTTCGCTTTCGGTGAATTATCAGCGGTAAATTTATTCGCCAAGAAATTTGTTAATGAATTTTGTCGGGAAATTGAGATCGATTAATTTATCTGGTACCATACATGTACACACACACATACATATACTGTATATATATTCAAATAAACATATATACATTTTTACTATCGATATTTTAAAATGCGAGAATTGAGCTTCCCCTAACAATGTGACTTTCTCTAGACTGGTAAAAGATCCTTCGATCACCGACAAGGAATAAAGAACAGTTATGGACAACAGAAGCTATGGTCGCGGTGAACTAGAGCACGATTATGGTCCGTAATGAGTATGATTAAAAAATGCAATTATGTGTGAAGTTGTAGAACTCGCCATTTGCAAACTCGAGAAATTACGTAGCATATCATAATCTAACTGCGGATCATATAAATCATGAGTTAAATAGCAGGAGAAAGGATTATTTAAAAGAATCATTTACGAACTTTTGGTCAATTAGTTTCAAAATTTAATTACTAAATAAAGTTTAAGAATATTTTCAATGACGAAATCTAGAAATAATATATCGATAAATATATAAATAATTTGATTTTTCTTAATAGAGAAGTTTTTATTTTTAAATAAATAGAAGCGATTAAATAACTCTTAATATTAAATTAATTAAGATCGAATAAATTTAAAATTAATCACTATTCAATATTGAAGTCATAAATAAATAAAGATTACAATTTTTGGATAGAATTTATTACCGAATAGATTTAAGAAATATAAAAGAAATAAAGATACACTAAATTATTAATTAAATACAAAATCAATCTTGATAAGGTTTAAAAAAACGCTATAATTTAACTAATTTTTAAAGTAAATGAAAGTTAGAAACGAAATAAATAACTAGTAAATTAAATTACTGAATTATATTAAAGATACAAAATAATAAATCTACCTGAAAACTACTATCACAAAAAGCTTTTCGTTCGGCACTGAGGAATTCATGTTATTATATATATACATATAAATACATTGCTTCTTATTTTATTAACAGTGTGATGATTGCAAAATATTATAAGATACTGAACCGGAACGAGTATAATGTTAATCAGTACAGAGGATTCGTGATAATTGTTTTTCTTCACGTAATTCGGTTTAAAAAATCTAAACCTAAATTCAGTTACGAATTTCGTCACATGAATTTATCAGGCAAAAGTATGACAACACCCCAATTATTTTATTTCTATCAGAAAGATGTAAATTTCTCTATTACCAAATTCATTTATTTTCTAAAATTAATCCTCAGAATCTGTATTTTTATGACTAAATTGTTAATCGTATTTCAAGCGCTAATTTATAATCCTATATATATATATATGATAATAATCCTAATCCTACAACTTAATAGAAAAAAGTGCGGAAATTTGGTTAAAAATTCTCCTGATTTGCAATCCGAATGTTTTGTGATAACTCGAAAGTCCATCAAATTATTACAAGAATAACAAGATGTTGGTTGGCCTAACTATAACTGTATTCACCTACTTGTGTCCGTAAATATTCGTAGTGATTGTAGATCGATAAATCAATCAAACGCAGCCTAAGATTGATTCGGTTTACAAAGTCTCACGGTCACATAATCTTCTTAACAGATAGGAACAACTTTACGACTTTAACATTATATTAAATATCCATTTTTTTTGTATTACGCTATCTCAACTCCCTTTATATATATTATCTCGTAAAAAGACAAAAGAAAATATGATTTACATGAAACTAGATTGTACTGTGTACAACTTCCCAGCAGCGACTAGAGAGAGAGAGAAATGCGCAATTGGCAACTGAATAAACTGATTTCTCAACGCTATCCTTTTACCCTTAGAGTAGCAATTATAACTGTATATGTTCCTTCCATTAGAATTACTGCATTTTTCCATGGCCCAACATAGTTACATTCACATTTCTACGCTCGGCTTCCTGCCTCTGCCGCAATGAATTTGTTTCGTCATCTTACGATGCGGATATACACACATACACACAGGTTACAGAGTTGCACTCAGGCAGTCTGATTAATTGAATAAATTAACAACCTAAGTTATGTTTAGAAGGTTGAGTTATTTAATTTATATTGTGACTCCTAACCTATATAATCTAACGTATAGAAATGATATAGAAAAATATATAATAAAGTTCATTGATACAAATGATGATCTGGCACTTGTCATAGTGTACATAAGGTCTATGGAAGAGGTCAGTAGTTCAAATGTCCCTAGGGTCCAGAAGAGAGTCCTACATATGTTTTGGTGGATTACGACAAATCCAAACAGACGGTGTGTGGTGTGTTTGTATGTCATTTTTATTTAGCAAAAAATAATAGTAGAAGTTATTTATATGAATATGATGTGTTTAAGATTGTATTTGTATCAGAATCTTAAATTATTGAAAACAAATAGAATCTAATCCAACACTCTCTCTCTATTAAAAGGAGGATTAGGATTAATCCTGTCGTTATTTGATGAATGACGAACGAATAACTTTTATTAATTGTAGGCGAATTGTATTTGGACTAAAGATTAGTTCATAAAGTTCATATTATGCTCAAAATGCTTTATTTAATAGTATAATGACTCACATTTGTAAATAATTGATCAGACGAAACATAACAATTACAGTATAACTTTGTTGCTCAGAAGAAACACAATTATAAACTTTCTTGCTATGAAGTTTTTTGCTATTTAGAAGATATTGTAAGAAGTTCAAGAAACATAATTTTGAAATTCTTTGCAATGAAGTATAGGTAGTTCAGGACACATTATCCTGTACTTTCTTGCTTGGAAGAAACACGATTATGAACTTTTTTGCTTGGAAGAATCATAATTATGAATTTTCTTGATAAGAAGAAACACATGCGTACAATTTCTTGCAATCAAGACGTTTGAGAAACATAGTTGAGTTGTGAACTTCCTGTTAGAAGATAGATAATTGAGAGCTTTTTTGCTATGGATAAAAATAGAATTGTGAACTTTTTTGCTATTGGGAGGAACAGAATTGTGAACTTTCCTGATATAGAGCAACATAATTCTGAACATTTTAGATAATAGGAAGAAGTAGAATTGTGAATTTCTTTATAGGAAGAAACATAATTATTAGCTTTCTTGCTATTGGAAGTAACAGAATTGGTAACTTTCTTGCTATATTTAAAAAAATGGATTGGGAACCTTTTTGATATGAAGAAACAGAATTGTGAACTTTCTTAGTATAAAGAAACAGAATTGTGAACTTTCTTGGTATAAAGAAACAGAATTGTGAACTTTCCTGATATAGAGCAACATAATTCTGGAC
>JAJNBS010062576.1:0-12619 GCA_028455975.1 Notopais sp. c TS-2021
ATTACAAATATATATATATATATATTTGAGATATCTTTCCAAACATATATTCGAATACATCTTCATAAAGATATTATTGATATTTCTTTTTATACATTCTTTTCCAGACACCTGTAAATCAATTTATAATTATAATTGAACAGGTAAAATATATATTTTTGCCTTTACAACAAGTAAATCTTTTTATTGTGAAATGTTGAAGAATAACTCATATGTGGCAATTGTCACTCACCCAATTTAGTTTAGTTTATTGAGTACCGAATTGATTGCTTAGGCCTTATATGATTCAATAAGTACCTAGTAAAATAAGCCTATGAAAATAATTTCTGTTGAATTTATATGGTTGAATCCATGAATCTAAATCACCTATGTTCCGGACTTGCGGTAATCTGAAATAGTCACCAATATGTACATTTCGATTGTTAGTTCTTCCAAAATCTCCAAACTTTGGAGTTCCGTGTTATGTGAAATTAAACCTTCATCATCATGAAAGTTCCCTGAAAGTTTTGGATCGAGTTATATAGATACATTTCAAGTACGGAAGCTACCCAAGTCCCATCAATTCAATTTCATTTCTGCTAAAATGTATCTTTGATGTCACAGAAGATTGATTCATTGCTCGATTGAAATCATTTGTAGGACATCAACATTCGTTTTCTAAGATGTAAACAGGATTTATGGATTAGTTGATTTAATCAGATCACTGTTTTATTTAATGAAGGAAAATCAGTTCAATCTTCTCGGTCGTTCAAACATAAGAAGCGCGATTAACATTTATTAATATTAATCTTTATAATCTTTAGTTATAAATTGCCACTTGTGGTTTAATTATAGGGTCACATTTTATAATTAAATTTTCTGATATACTTTGTATTTTAATACATTGTACTAAGATCCCAAGATAATTGTATATAAATAAGTACGCTTGGGATTCTGGACATTATGTCCCTGGATATTTAAATACATTATATTTAAATTATAAATTAATAACCTAGCCTCACCTAATGTAACCTAACCTAACCTAATATATTGTAGAGGGGAAAAAGTTACTGTATATACTAATAACATTACAAAAATTTAAGAGTTTATGTTCATATAGAAATTTATCTATTTTGATCAAAGATTTTTTTATTAAAGTATAAAAGTATCGAGCGAGAATTTTGAAACTTTGTCTTCGGAGAATGATGATGTATGCTGTAACTTGGAGGCCGATAAAGAGTGAGATTTATCCAAGAATATTATGGTGTATATAAATCAATTTCATTATTGCCAATATTGAATAAAATCTTTGAGAAATAACTATATATAAGCCGATGACATACCGTCGGCTGATGGAGGTCTGATTCCAGCATTACTCTTGTATCCATTGAACTCTTTTCTGAGAGATATTCTCAATTAGAATAATTTTAATACATTTTCTCAATTTAAAGAAAACCATGTGCACTT
Source organism: Notopais sp. c TS-2021 (assembly GCA_028455975.1). Lineage (NCBI taxonomy): Eukaryota > Metazoa > Arthropoda > Malacostraca > Isopoda > Munnopsidae > Notopais > Notopais sp. c TS-2021. The sequence goes on from JAJNBS010062576.1 coordinate 1,447, forward strand.
CTCGAACATAAATGATGGATGTGCTCATCCTATATTTGAATAATAAACACATTCTTTTAAGTAGGCTATAAAGGTCACTTATAAAATTTTAGGTGAGGTTTGATGAATTTTTATGACATTTACTCTTATTTCAATTATATTTTAACAGATGCTACTTCTGCTCCCTATAAATAAAAGGTTATATACCTATAAAATTGTAATTTCCGGTTAGGAACGATCAATTTCAAATAAATATTTTGCAGATTTCTTAATGGGACTAGCTACATATTCAAGTTATATATAAATAAACTATAACTAGTGGTGCACCGATACCAAAATCTTGGCAGATACCGATATCGATACATTAACATAAATATTAAATAATTAATTAATAAAATAATTTGCAACATTTAATAAACTGTGGGGCCGAAGGCCCCACAGAGCACTCCGCAGGAGATAGCGAGATATGACGCCCGTAGGGCGGCTGTTCTGCTAGTATATAATAATCAGCTTCACACTTCGCATACATTTCAATATCTTTTTCGACTATGCGAAATAAGCATTTTTCATCATTGTTAAGAATTTTAATATTATTTTTGTAAAACACTATCACTGAATTCAAAAATATTTTATTTGAGCGCTTTCGGCCTCAACATTAGGCCATCTTCAGAATATATTAAACATCGTCACGATCGAGTGACTATGAGATATGTTTAGGATCATTATCGTAAATATATAATCCAATACACAATGCGATACAAATAGTTAATCACTAATCCTAATAGGAATTATGTGATTAATATCACGAATTCTATTAAGAATAACTCTATTTAAAATTATTGATATTTTTCGGTTCTTGTGGATTTTTGTTATCTCCTTGTTGATTTATCACCTACAGAAATGTATTTATTTTTAATATGTCAATGGTGGTCTTCATATAATAGTATACGGAAATTATTTTCGTCACCCGATGAGGAAGATTTGATATGCAATATGCCAAGTCTTAACGGCATGATTCCAAGATATGACTAGGAAAATAATAAATAAGCCATTTCTCACTTTTATGTTTTAGATTAAATCAATTTTGTATTCATATTGAAATATTGATATTTGAAACGAATACAAAATCAAATAAACATTTCGAAGAAATGTAATTTATTACGAAGAAATAAAGATGTGCCACCAATGTAATTTATATTTGTTTTGAAATTTCAGAGTGAATATAGAGCTAGCTACATGTATTAAAACTATTGTTATATATCTAGACAAAGGGGTTAGTTTTGTGATAAATAAGTGAATATAGTGAGAAAATATAAATTAGACCAAAATAGTATATATATAATATGTTACGTAGGCTATATACTGTAGTTACATACAAATTTAAGGCAAGAACACGCCTAAATGGATGGTCTAAGTTGACGTTGAACATGTACTGGTCTAGGCTGACAAATTTTTGCCTACATTCATTATATTATAATTTAATAAAAGGTACTTGGTTAATTTTACGGTACGCTATAGGATGAAACATGCCGTAAAGGTAAAGAGTGCATCTCACATGCCGTTAAGGTAAAGAGTGACATCTCGCATGCCGTAAAGGTAAAGATCGCGAGTGACATATCGCATGCCGTAAATGTAAAGAGTGACATTTCACATGCCGTAAAGGTAAAGAGTGAAATCAGACATGCCGTAAAGGTAAAGAGTGAAATCGGACATGACGTAAAGGTATAAGGAGTAAAATTTCACATGCCGTAATGTATAGGGAGTAAAATTTCACATGCCATAAGGTATAAGGAGTAAAATCTCACATGCCGCAAGGTATAAGGAGTAAAATCTCACCTGTCATAAAGTATAATGACTAAATTCTCACATGCTGTAAAAGTAAACTGATCCCAATTTCACCCCCGCTAATTTCAACCATTATAACTTTACCTTACATAACCTAACAATAACTCAAAACTAGCCAAACCTAATCTAACAAAGCAGTTTGGTTTGTTTAGGTTAATAATAAGTAATAACCTAACCTAACCTTATTGATTTATACAAATAAATGGTATTTTTTCCTTACTTAACCGAAAGAGTAAAATCGGAAATGCCGTATAGATAAAGAGTGAAATCTCACATTCCGTAATGGTAAAGAGTGATATTTCACATGCCATAAAGGTAAAGAGTGACATCCCACATGCCGTATAGGTAAATAGTGACATTTCACATGCCGAATAAGTAAACTGATCGCCGGCGTACCGTAAAAGTGAACTGATCCGTTTTTTCTAAATGCAATAAATTTATGACTTTTAAGCATTGTATAGTCTAAATCGGAGTCGACAATTTTATGTAAAAGTTAGAAGTTACAATTAGGGTAAACCTTCAGATTGTTTAATAAATATTACAAATGCCATACAGCACCATATTATTAAATTAATTACCATAGCTATAGATTACAATTGTAAGTGCATAGGTAATACATAAATATCTGTGCAGTAATTTACTAAAATGAAAGAATAATGACAAATAATATAATTATTATAAATTCAAAAGTTATTAAAATAGCATATGTACATAATGATCAGTAATTAATTCTGAATATATATATCGTACATTTATTAACATGTTATCATCTATGAAATGTTGACCGACAATATGTGTCCATTACAATAAGAATAATAACGTCGAATTGATATAGCGGGAATGCATACAAAAATGTTGTCAAGATTATATAATAAAGTGACCTGTTGTGACCAGTATATTTTAAGTCGTGGCCCGAAAAACATTAATAGTGTATTAGGGCGAGTTGGAAATCACTTGGAATTCGAGGTCGTATAAAAACAGACTAAATGAAGTTACAAGTACGGTATGTATATTTTCAACTTTTTGTTTACAATTCAGAATAATGCAATGTACATTGGAAGTTTGAACAATGCATCTGCAAATATAAACTGAAATAACGACATTTAAGGTAGTTCAAGGCTGTTTTTTAAGAGTGTATATACTTTTATGTTAGCTTTAACTTCATTTCGTAGTTATTTTAGTGGGATGCATTGCATTTAGTTGCTAGCGGTGCATACACTTTTCAATTGCGTAAATGTTTGTATAAAAACTATAAATGATAGTCGCCATCTTGAAATATTTTTCCTGTATTTCGATTAGTCGTTATATTTCGTTAATTATATCTTCAAAACTAATTAACTTAGCTTATACTGTATATAAATTATACACTGATAATGAAATTCTAGACTTTAAATATGATATGAAGCTTACGTAGCTCTGAATTCTCTCTGAAGTTGCAAATTTCAAAAGAAAGAAATAATTATAGTGATGCCACCTATTCATTTCTTTGTAAGTTATTGCAGTAATAGAATATCGAGGAAATGATTAAAACGATTTTATATTTGGTTTCAAATATAAATACCTCAATATAAATATACAAAATCGGTCACCATCGAAATAGCTATTATATTTTACTAGCTGAGTGGCGTCCTTCCGGACGGCCGTCATACGCACAACATCCAGTATATACCTCGCATATAGTCCGGCTGATTGTTTCCTGCAACAATCCGGACTGTTCCGAACCGGACTATTCGAGAAGGTAAGCTATAGGAAAAATGGTAATTGGTTCCAAGAATTATTTTGTCAGCATTTTTTTTAATTATCGATGTATTAATGATGATTTCCATGTTTGAAATGAATAATAAAACGAGACAAATGAATTTAAGTTTTTATTTATGTATATATATATATTATTGTACAAAAACATATTTAAAGATTTTATTTTTTTACCAAAAAATTGCACTGATTTCTTCTTTGGCCTCTTCTCTTCATACATATCTTTGTAGCATCGAATTGCAGTATTTATAGTCGGGGAATTATAATGCTACGTTTAACATTTGGATCAACTTCCATAATATGTTCTGAAAGAGTTTCAACCATGCTTATAACTTTTTAAAGTTTTTCAACTGTTATTTCTTTTGTAGGCGCTTCATCTAACTCTACATTATCTAAGTTGGTTTCTTCTTCTTCATAACCTCATTGGTCTTCTATATTAATAAGAGTTTCATTGTCCAGTTCTTTTGTATTTGATTCAATATACTCAATTATATTGGCAGAATCTAATTCTTCAAAACCAAGTTCTTTCCCAATTTATACGATGTTATTCGTAACTGCAGCAATATGAGCTTCAATACCAATGAAATCATTTGCACAATGTGGTATGGTATGTTCCCAATTCCCATACTTCCCTTATAGTAAACAACGTGTGTCTAGTACAGTACCGTACTGAACCATACGACGCCAAATACAGGCTCTGGGTAAGAGGGTATGCTTACGTTTTTCACTTATTATTATACAAAATTAACTAATTTTAAATTTTCTATTATTAATTAACAATCCGAACCATAGTGAAACCGGACTAAGCGAGGCATTACTGTATTCAATTTTATAGGTGGCCTTCTGTGTCCAATTCAACATTGAACTAAACATTTAAGCAATAATCTGAAGAATCCTTTTTATTGCAACTTGATAACCAGGTGTATTGGTCGGCAATATTTTTTTTATCAATGGGACACTTTAAAAAAAAATTTATGTGGCCAGTGCATGTCTGGGTTTAAATAAAAAGTGACATTTTCATAATCATTTATTAATTAATTATATAATTGACAACATTAATGAAAACAAAATAGAAACATTTTATAATGTTAAAATTATATTTGGTTCTAGTTATGGATCTTTTAGAAGAAAATAAATTAACTTAGTGAGTCAGTCAAATGTTGTTGGAAAGTCAGTATTTTCCAGCGGGTCGGGGGTTGCCGATCACTGAGCAAGAGTGAGTAGAGCCATAGAAATATAAAACGTTATAACATGGCGATAGTGAAGAATATTTTGACCGTAAGGGGACGCTAACTTTTAATTGAAGAAAATGCATCAATAATTATGTATAAAAGACAGACGTAATAAATAAATAAACATTAATTATATATTCCTGTAAGAAATATTGGTACCGTATATATACGCATACTGGATGTTAAAAAATACCGTAACTCCATCAGACCACACATTTTGTACATCTATCACCCACGAAATCTTTTCATCAACTAAAATCTAACAAATTGACGACCCCACCGACAAAAATTCTTCACAATCGACCCGAAAAGTAGCTTTTTTCCCCTTTTTATTATTTCTTGTAGTAAAGGCAAACAAGTTACAGTCTATGTAAAAAGAGTCGGATGCAACCTTTTTTGTACTGTTTTCAATGAAAAATGTTTGTATGTTTTCACGAAATATATTCATACATGGACGTGACATTTCATGTAAATTTTGGAATTTTTATTAAAGGGAATTTAACTGTTATTCTTTATAGTTATAAGTTCATAAAATCTGTGCTAATAAAGGTTTTGATCTGAAAATTTGTACACTATGAGAATTTTAAATTCAGATATCTAGTTAATAAAATGAATATGTGCCGTTTCTTTTTTAACCTCCCAAATTTCTTGTAAAAACATTCATTACATTGATAATGTACTGCGTCTGACTAATTTAATATTATATTTCCGCTTTACTTTCCTCTGTGCAGTTAAATAAATACTTCATTCAAATTAAGAATCGTGGTAGTTTTGTAGTTATATAATTTAGGAGGTCGCTTCGTTAAAATAATAAGATCAATATCATTAAAATATGTGGCTCTTTATTTGTATACACAATGCATGATTTAAATCAAGTGTGACAAGTGCAGACTTTAACTAAAAACGTCTGATGTAAATATTAATTTCTATACAAAAAAAAGATAAGAGTTCTAAATCTATTTTTATTTCAGTGGGCGATATATATTTTATTCAACAAAGATCTTCGATGAAAATCAATGGAGGCTTCCTAATTAGTTTTCAAAACTGACATTTTTTTCATTGTAGGGTGTATATTGTAGTCGTCTGTAATCTAAAACTTATATTACCTTTAAAAATATTTAGCTATTGATTATCAATGTGTTTGTGAACTAAAAAGTTGCAAGTTTACGAAGTTCGTATAATAAGAGAGTTCGGTATAGAAACTTTCACCATAGGTTGTCTAAAACTGAATTTCCAATAAAGCGTTTCGTTAAGATATGTAGGAATATATAATAGGATACTTAGTTTATTGAGTTTACTTTTCACTTCTTTGCAAAATCTATTATTCTTATTGAAATCATGGGATAGTCTTACAAAATTAGGTACTTTCTTCTTGAGTGAAAAGTCACTGTGTCAATGTAGACTAGATTCGTATCAATCATTGTCATTTCTTATCTTTCATTAAAAAGCAGTCACTCGCATAAGAATCGAACATTTACTTATAGTGAAAGAAATGTGTTTTCTATATCACTGAAATAGAATTTAAATCTAATAAATTATTAAGAATTGCTATATAAAAGCTAATATTGGTAATAATATATAATTATTGAATATCTATATTCCAAGATATGATATGACATTAAAATTATATAGAATGAAGCCGAAACTCTTTATTTTTTATTTATAACAAAAAAATGTAATTTTGTACATTTGAAGAGTAATTTATTTTTGTACACAAATATTGACTTAGTCTTTTGTATTTAAAAGAAATTGGTTCGATATTTTAAATACACTTAAGTAAACCATACATTAAAAATATGGAAAATTTAGATCATTTATAAATTTATAATAATTTCATTAACTATATGAATATTAGATATTTTATTCACAGAAATTGTGAAATCAAAAATCAGATTATTTGTGCGTTATTAATTCAGATGCAATGGAGAGGAAAATAAAAAATATTAAAAATATCGTAAGTTTATTAAGAATGTAGACACATATAGTGGTGTGTCATATTTACATTATTTATAGCATTGGAAAATGCTTTCTGTACAGTGTAAACAAATTACAATTAAAGTTTTAAATGTCTGCAATATAGCAACTAAGTGCAGTTGTGAACAAAGCTTCAGTTTCATGCATAAATATATTTATATAAAAATTGTTTGATTATTTTGCTTGCTCATACACTTGACAATTAATTAATAAACATTTTCTATCAAACTGAACGGACTCTTTATCTTTTAAATAAAAAAATTTCTTCCTAAAAATGTAGTGAGATCCAGAGCTAACATCACAACAATTAGCAGTAGGCAAACAAAATATCCATGCACATAATTATGGATGAACATAATATCCAACGAACTAACAGATTAGTTAAGGTTAGGTTAGGTTGGATAATGTGTCCATTCGACAACGCAATTAACAAATAATAGGGAAACAAAATTTATATTTTGATTATGGTTACCGAAAGTTCTTCTAATTTAAATTGATAATAAAAGAAATGTTAGATATACAGTTTTAAAGTTTTAAAACGACATTTTCTTTACCGCGAAGCACCTGAAAATATGATAAATATTTATATTTACATTAATAATATTAACAATAAAAGTGCGAGTAATTAATATATAAACACTACATAGTAATTTGGAAGCGAAAATAAATCTATTTTTCGTAGGGTTATTAAGTGCAGCAACAAGATTTAATTCGAGTTCATTTATGGTCCAATCTTCGAACCCGAATTTATTTGATATGAAAAAAGTAAAGCTCGATTACTGTTAATATTGCAACATGAAGTTCTCAATTTCAAGAATGATGAACAATTGCGAACGAGTTTGGTCAAATTATGTCAAGTTACTTTAAGCTGTCATATATACACATCATTATTCATTCTCAAAACAATTACAGGAATGATATCGCACCTCGCGTGCCAAGTTAGACATAGGTGCTATAGGTTGGCACTCTTGATTGATTTAATTCAAGTATATATTGCTATTGCTGATAATTTATTTAAAAGGCAATAAAACAAAGCACGAAATCGGTATCGAATCAAGTTTGTGAATATTTTTTGCCCCAATTATCCGAATATAATGTTCGATACTTATGTGTATCATTGATTACTTCTGGCTACCGTTGACTACCTTTTCCAGTCATTCGCTGAAAAGAATAAATTAAGTTTTGTATTATTTAAAAGAAGAAATATTGGTATTAATGTAATTTATATATTTAGTAGTAGTAGTACTCAGCTAACCTTTATAGAACCTGTTTTTATTCATTGTTGGGCATTGAGGATTTTGAGCATTGGTGAAATCAATATTAGTTCTGAGAGGCCGATGATGGATAAGTTGCGTGGGTCGAAAATTGTTGACCATTTTTGCTTTTGGTACTTTCGCTGTTCCTTGATGAAGTTTCCTCCATTCGCGAACCTGAGAATGATTAACATTGAACTTTAATGTCAATAGTTTATATCAATTCAAGTAGTGTTTTTTAATTGACATACAAAAATAATAAAATTTATTTTAATAAGAAAATAATTTAGAATAGTTATTAAAAACAATACCGATACACTTTCCTTCCATTCCAATGAACTTTTTCAATCGTGGACACAATTCATCTGTATCTTTATTTACTCGCTCGTGAGGAAGTTCATTCAGTTTCTGAATAATAATCGTTCCTAAATGAATGTGGCTACCTTTTATGCTCTAAATCTCGTATAGGACATATTAATAATACTGGAAAATAAATATTTCGCAATCTATTCAAATAAAAATTTCAACAATTTTTGTGATAAAATATATGAAAAAATTAATTAAACTGTGATTCTTCTTTTCACATTTAATTTTAGTTAACTCATTAGATTATTTTCTTATATGGATGAATATTATTATTGAGCAATAAAGACTCAATAAAACGTTGAGGTGTAAGAACATTACTTACTAAATTTTCGAATAAAGAATGGTCGAAAACACTCAATTACGAGACCTCATTGTTCACAAACATAATGGACTTCCACGAGGAACAAATAAATGAAGCTCTAGATCAATTTTATTCTCTATTAAAAAAGGGAATTGAAATCCAAGAAATGTATAACGAACAATTTTTAAAATAATTTCGGTAAAAAAAATCCATTTCAGTATATATTTATGTTGCCATTTCATATTTAATACATTGAAAAGTGATGATTTTATTGGATTTCTATATATACACACTGCACATTGTAGAAAGTTTTGACAACCAAATGTGTTATTTTCAGTCAAATGACAAAGACACGAATTGTGCGATGATATCATCGAAAATAACGATTAAAAGCCCTAAATAATGACTGCGTTCTTAACACGAAAACAACATAACCGATATTACCTTAATTAACACATTTGTTATATACAAAACTTAGCTGTAGACTGAATATTTAAAAATATTCATTTGAATCCTAATATATTTAGATGTTATAGTCTTCTTGATATATTATATATATAATGAATATCAAAGTGTATATGTACTGTCTAGCTATGCATTATTGAATATAACATATTAAATAAATACACTTTCTGATCACAAATTTTTTCTTAATTACCGGTATTTTAATACATTTTTAAGGCAGCATGAATCTTTTCGAATGGAATGTAAAAACATAGAATTACCTGATGTTCTGTCATGTAGATAGGCTTGTTGATCAGTAGCCAAGTGACTGTTTCGTGACACGGAGGATGCGTGAGGGAGCCATCGTATGTTATGTAGTGCTCGGTATCCGGCAGAAGTCCCCGGATGGACAGCTGTCGGACCGGTGCCCAACTTCCCGGCATACGAATATTTTCAATAGCATCCGTCAGGATTCGTAATTCTGGGTTCACTCGATCGTTGCTGATCTGAAAAGAAAAAGTTTTCTTTGAATTAATCAAATTAAAAAAGTTGTCTTTGAATTAATCAAATCAAAAAAGTTGTCTTTAAATACAATATGAATCCACTCAAGTGTCAATCATAAATTCTCGCTCTTAATAACCACGTTAAAGGCCTACCTGAATCATGATGGATATCGCCACGATTCCGTGAGCTCTCGAGATTGCCTCACTATAGTTATTGAACAGCTGAGAATTGAAACCGAAGATTTGAAGCTGCAGAGAAAATTCAAAATTGGTCTTTCATTAACACAAACTTACAAATTAATTACTTAAAAATTTGCTATACTTTCACTTTCTTATCGTAATGCAAGAGAGATAAGATCTTATTATAAATATAAAGTATGATTGAAGTCCATAAAAGAGTAAATGTATATATATTACAGCTAACAGTTTAAAAATATCAAATATTTACAAATAATTTTCATTTCAAAGTTAATTGTTTAATTTTTATTTCAAAATTTTAATAACTCGATTTCTTCTTCAATTATTTAAATTTTCAATTATTTAGCGGTCGGTATGATAGATACCGACCAATAGATTAAGATTTCATCTATATGAAATATATCTTAAACCGTCAATACATCTTTAATGATAACCCTACTGGAATTGATCTTAATAACCCCATTACTAAATATTCTCTAATTGCTCACGTTTGGACTATAACTCCTATTTGAATAATCATTCATTTGTATTAAATTATGAACTAATTGACCACCTTCCGATTATAGTTTCTATAAATATAGATGTTAAGCCACCTGCGTGTGCAGAGCAGTTCGTATACTAAAATAAACCTTTTTAAAACCTTGTTATAGACATATATATTAATCAATTTAACTATAACTGTGATGTTAATATTTTATTTGTCAATGATATACTATAACTGACCCGCTAGTGAGAACTGGTGGATTGAAAAATCCCCCGTGGAAAACTAAAGATTCGAATTATTGTTTATAGAAAAAAAGAGGAATATACAAATGTAATCTCAGGGATTGAACATTATCGTAGATACAGTAACCACCTCAATTATGTAGTGGAAATATTAAGAAACCGTGGTCTGATATTTCTAAAATTAAGAAAAAAAATGTTACTGAATCCATTAGTTGTAATAAGCACAATGATGTCATATTTTCGTCAATATCCCAACCACGGTTCTAGGACTAATCGTCCCCGGACAAATCGTACTCGCGGACAAAGCGTCCCTTATGCATCAAATTTTAATTTTGTTTATAAATTATTTTCATTCCTATTCTGTATTTGATAAGAGCAACAACTATATTCATTAATTATAGAAGTGAGAAGAGTCTTCAAGAAATAATGGTACGGATTGAGAATAATTACAAGAATACTCATTACAGACTCATTGATGATTACAACAACGTATAGAGTAAGCAGAAGGAATTGCAGATGGATCAAAAATATACTGGGTCTGTTCTGATCGTTCTTGTAAAGTTCAAATAACTTCAAACAACAATCTTGAAAATATAT
>JAJNBS010063026.1:0-13667 GCA_028455975.1 Notopais sp. c TS-2021
ATAAGAATTCCAAAATTTTTGTGAATTTCCCCGTAGAGAAATAACAAATTATGCGCGCAAAAACATACCAAATATATTCTGAAAAATAAACTATGACAAAATGGGCTGGAGCTGATACTCTTTATATCTATTCTCTTTGGTCTTACCCTGAATGAATAAACATATAAGTAAGGAATCTCCAAGCTTGACATCTTTTTGAAGGATCGTAGATTAAATGAGAATCCATATTAACAGGGCCATTTGGTCCTATTGGCTGGTCCATTTGGACAGCATCGTATACGAAAATAGCAATCTGGAATACATATTTATTATTATTTAATCTTATTTTAAAATTAATTTATATTAAAAACCTCAAGTGAAGGAAAAAATTCCGAAGATAAGAAACAGATAGTATAAGATAAGGAAAACAAAAACTAAATTATAATTTAGTGACTTATATATTTTTCGAACTAAATAAACGATCGTTCATACTATACGGGGTAATACCAAAGAGAATATATATAAAGGGTTTCAGCTTCAGCCGATGCTGAAATTTTCAATTTTATTGGTCAAGTTTAGTCATATATTTATGTTGTTTTGTCCTTCTGCTCAAACAATTCATATTATATGCAATATAATTAACGGAGTTACATCCATTTAGTTACAATGAAAATTATAAACTAGTCCATGTTTGAGTAAATCAGGGTTTTTTTTTCTCTCATATATGAAACATGATAACCGTTTCTTAGGTTTAAAATAAGCAGAAATCTAAATATTATTATCAACATTGGCAGGTTTTACATGTGACTTGAATAGATTACTAAAGTAAGTTATTGTCTATCGAAATATATTTAGGATTCTGAATCTTTATTTTGTTTTATCCTGTTCAATTTTTACGAAAATCACTTTTTAATATCAGATATATTTTACTTAATATAAATTAACAAAGCCTACCTAACCTAACCTAACTTAATTTAACCTAATATAGCCTCTATCATTTACCATCACGGTTATTTAACTATTTTAATTCACTAAAATATTCATTCATTCTTCTATACGCAGGAAAACAACCACTTTGAAATACATACATTGGAGTCATCTGTATTCTGGACCAATTCTAATTACTGTATATTTAGCAAATCAAATTATAAAATACATAAATTTATGTTTCATAACCTAAAATTTCACTCTAAATTCGCAATTTACATTGTTATTATGTTTGTTTTTATATAATAATCTGTAGTTGAATGTGGAAGGTCGACAAAATTTGGTCAGATTTTTTTTACTTAAAAATGTGAACAAATTTGTTCTCTGATATTATTAGCTGAATTAGTTGTGAAATTTCGCAAGATCATATGGAATTTTTCTTGAAAATTACTGTATAGAAAAGAGTCAAAAGACATAATATATATATGGATTTATTTTTCATTCAGAAGAAAAAATTAACCCTCTGTGAAAGTTCATAGAAGTTTAAACGAATCAAGATTGATTTGATGGAAATGACGTCACTATATTTAACAAAGAATAATTGTACTTAAACGAAAGAAAAACAATTAAACCCATATATATATATTAAATAAAGTTTAAACCATCAACTTTACGAATATGATGTTTGTTTCTATAAGATCATAGTAAAAAAATATGATTATCACATCAAATCCACAGTTAACTAATTTTCGTGAATTAAAAACCCAAGTTTATCCTAAAAAAATTGCTATGAGAAAATAAAATTTGAGTCTCTTTACACACAAACAAATACTTCTTTGATATGCTTAAAAGATTAAAATAAAACATTTTACTTCAATTGAACAATTCGGTTTCCAGGGTTTTTTTTAAGCTACGGGGGTCTTGAGTAAGACTTGTTTGTTATAGAATTTAATCTAACCAATCATTAAGTATATTATTTAACCAATCATAATGATTCAGCGGTAAATTCCACCACGAAAATTCCTCCGCAAAAATTCACAGATAAATGCATGGTTAGGTTAGGTTAGCTATTTTTTGCGGGGTAATATACATAGAACCATCATAATGAATATAATTTAAACCTGGAAATTATGAGAGACAAATTGTTCAATTGATCCGTCCTTATTAATAGCCTGACCTCGACTATTGAAATAATTATCATGAATACTGGTGGAGGCCAACATGAAAACTCATCGATATATTTTCTGACTTTAACACTCCTGCCACTTCTGGGTATTGCCAGGAAAGCCGCCTGACGAATTAACCTTTGGAACATTGGTCTCCTCTTCATCTCTTCCATCTGTAATAGCATTAATTATTAATTCAAATAATTATGATAGGCACCGAATATTTAATGTTCAGTTTACCTACTACAGGCACTTACAAGTAAAAGAAATTCATTTTTTGATATGTATCCATCCTTGTTGAGATCTGCTGCTTGTAGTAATTGATGGATACCCTCGTCAGGTAATGTGTTGTCGAAATCCGAATGAAGAAGTAAATATTCAAGATCTTTGTTAGAGATTCTGCCTCGATTTCCTGGATCTAATCTTTTCCAAGCATTCACCCATTGCTTTTTCTGGAAATAGACAATTTTTTAATACTGGATTACTTTCAACAAAAAGTAGTAATTATAAATTAATTATGATTAATTGTAAATGAAAAATGATAATGAACAATACAGCATCTAGATATTTTAAAGTTCTATGAAAGTTTGTCCAGAAAAATCGCCCTTGTAAATCTCGATAGTAGGAAATTCGTTCTCTGAAAATTAGTTTCCCGAAAGTTCGGTCACAGAAAACTTCGTACAACTAACCTAACCTAACCAAATAAAATCTAACATAACATCATGTAATTGACGCACGTACCGTACGTATAAAGAAGCAATTCATGTATAAGTTTATAAATTTTAGAAACTACAAAATTTTCTGGGATCAAATAATCTTGAAACAAATTTCCTGGGAAAGATTATTCTGAAGTTAATTTTTTCGGTAACGGTCTTTTTGATCAGTTTCCTTTATTTTCGAAACTCTAAAAACTTTTTATATCTGAATTAATATTATGTATATTTCTTACCACAAGATCTTCCACTTCGATATTTTGAAATGAGATCCCTCCTTCATAAGGAGATAAAGGAACCAACTCCATTTGATTATAGGAATTCATTTTCCTCCAAACTTGCAATTAAATCACAATATTTATTTTCATCAAAAATAAATTAATTTTGCATATTAAACTTCGCTTAATAAATAAAATAGTGACTCGATAAGTAAGCGTTTAATTGCATTATATATTTATATTATTACAGAAGAATGAATCTTAGAACGATTCATTAAAGTATACGATAATATTGTACTTTACAAGACCAAAATATTATTTAAAGTTAGAGCTACAGATTTTTAAACAATATCAAATTAATGAAATTATGTCACAAAAAATTAATGTGATTAATAATAATTAAAAATTTCAGAACATATTTTTATCAATATTAATTGCTCTTTCATTCACAGGTATCAACACTATTGTTTTTAATTCCTAAACCATTTAACAGTCAGTTCAGTTTCAAACTGTTGGTATATTACAATTTTATTGCTATATATCAGACGATAGCTTATCTTATCAGTGATCACAATGTTTGCTGCTTGGAATGATAGATGAGTAATTCCTATATATATATACTTAACTTAAAAGTAAAAAACATATTAGATATTATAAATTTGTTGTGTGTTTCCCAACAGAAAACTGTATATTGTCTTGTAGGAAATACAAATTTGTTCATACGTTTCATTGTGTAGTTGACGATCACAATATGAAAATCTGTACAAAAAAATAAAATAGTAGGATTTCAGAATCAAAAATAGAGATTTGTTTTTATTCATTAAAAATACAAGTCGTCTAATTAGGACCTGGGATTAATGCAGCTCATATGTGCTACATAAAATGAAACAATTAAAAAATGTAAGATAAAAATTTATTCAGAAAAAGATTACAATATTTGATAAAGTAATTGTAAATATCTAAGTTTCCTTATGAAAGTAGACGTACATAGATAGTCACGTCACAAAAATATTTAATTTCACCTTCATAGATAAAATAAATGCACCAATAGTTAGTTGACTTTGAATATTAACGAATTAAATCGCAGTTCTTAGGAAATTCCATTTATTAATATAAGACCTTGAGTGAATCTGTAAAAATAGAGGATGGATAAGTAACAAAAAGAAGAAATGTTGCGTAACGTGTCTATACACAGAGATATTAATGTGACAAATATTAAAAGGAATAATGAATAATTATGCATTGCAAGGAAATTCAAATAATCAAACAATATAAATTTTGAAGTTTTACAACAAAAAAAGGACTTCAAAAATATATTTTGTATCCTACAATAATCACCTAAAATAGTAAGAGTAAATAAATCTCAAAATATCGAGACATACATAGGTAACATAAAACTTAAAATCAATTATGCACGAGATGAAAGAACATTTTAAATAAGATTATGCAGAAGAAATTGAATATTTAAATATTGTATTTCAAAGCTACGAAATGATTAAAGAAAGATTCACATAATAATTAATGCCACGAAACAGTGCTACTCAAAGTGCGGTATAGCTATACGAAGCTGTCTCTCTTCGAAAACTGTACATCATCAAAATGTATCTTTAGTAATCGATCGATAACGTTAATAATATTACATAATACTTCAGAAGTCTGAAGAACCGTATATTATAATATTGATAATTATGCCATGACGCTAAAGTAAAGAAATGTTTTTATGTGTTCACCAAATTGGTCGAATCTGAGTTTTCAAATAAAAACTAAAAACGCACGAAATAGAAATTCACTCAAAATGCATAAGGTAATTTACCTTTACAAAAAGTTTAAATTGGTAGCCAATCCCGAAGCAAATTTTCAGTCCAATTGTGAAAATGTTACGTTTTTATCAGTAATAGGCTAAATAATATGATACAGTACCTAGGTCACTAGGTGGACTACTACCTGTTAACCGCACATAAGAGAGAAAAATGACCGGGCCATCACGTCGTTTGAGAAGCACGGCCCTAAAGTAATTCACCCTGAAAATTTGATTTTAAGATCATTCTTAATTTGTCCACATGGAAAGACTATGATAAGGTGTAAATATTCAAACAAAAATATTTTAATTATCCAAAATTCTATTTTCAAGATTGTCATCGTAATTCTGACTAGAATATAAATCCTATACCAAATAATATCTATCAATGGTAAATTCTAAAAAGTCTTAAAAGTAACATTATTTATAAAGATGATGTAAATAATAGTTAAATTGAGTGTCATTTCTATACTCAAAACTTCCTTTTTTTTAAATTTACAATTGTATTACTGAGACTAATAATCCATCAAATTGTGACTGGTCAGTTCGTCTGGTAGAACAATTCGCGCGATCATTAGGTTAGATTTATAGACTAACTGACATGTCTATCCACGAAAGATCTTCAATGTCTACGAGCTGTACAGTCCCGCCACAATCTATTTATGTCGGAAAAGAACAAATAAAATATTTTCCAATACAATTATAATATTTTAACGTTTATTAAGCCTTTATTAATATTTCTTCACTAGTAATAATTGAGCTGTGTTTAGTCGACTTGTATTCCTTATTCTTATATATATAGCACTTGCACCAACCTGTGCAATGGCAGTTTTATAACAACAAATAACAACCCTACTAGTTTCAAAATGATGACTATATATCAGTTCCAAATTCATATTATATCAGCAGCCTTTTTAAACAAACTGTAAAATAAACAAGATTTGAGCAGCATCCCCTTATAGGGAGAGTAGATTAAATGACTTATATTTTAACCCTTTCAAGTTAAATGTGACTGAAGAAATAATATTGATAATTTGTTTTGCCGGAAAAAAATAAAAAAGCTATTTATCAGCACCAAAAAAGAAACTTATTGCATTGGTTACAATTAGATCTATAATGCAGACTATAAAAGACTCCTTTCGTTGCCTTTGAAAACAATGATCCTAAATAGAAATCATAATTCTAGAGGTGAACGACCGTCTACGAAACTGTAAGTACGTTGGTGCCTACTTATGGTTATCTAATACGGGCGGTCGGTGAACATTATCACAAATGTCTCCTTAAAATTATCACAGCCAAACAAGGGCATCACTTAATGCGTATGGAAGTTCATCTATTATCAAAACTTCAGCAACATTGAATTAACGCGATTGTAAAAAGTAATTTGTCTAGTTTCATAGATTATTTTCCTACTGTATAAAATATTTGCTAGAATTCAAACATCAAAATTATTAGAAGCTAATTATCTACTTTCGTTCATTTATAATTGGACGAATCTGAACATTTTCTAGAATAAAATTCTTTTAATTGAACCTATTTAGTATTCAGACAATTCTCCTGGAGGAGCAGGAGGGGCACTGGGTAGATCAAAGTCAGCTGATATTGAAAGTGGAGACACACTTCGTTCAGTGTGACCTTCAACGATGGTCGTAAACGTAGCTCCGGGACTTCTATAATTAGGAGGAGACGTAGGGCAGTGGTCATGTGAAACAGATCCAAAAGGAACCGTCACATTATTCACAAGAGGGTGCAGATACTTTAATTGAAGGTCATTCGGATATAACCGCATCGTCAGTGGCCTTAAAAGCTGCTCTGTCTGTAACACAGAGTGTCTTCCATCTTGAATAAAATTAATTGCAAAATCTAAAGCGTCCTTGAAATCCATATAACAGGAGTTTGTCCTCAAGGACATCAAGTGCCGGATGCACTTCGTTGATTTCTCTTCGTGTTTGGCATCATTACTATTACTGGAATGCAAATAATTAGTATTAACAAACACCTTATATTTATTAAATATAAATATATTAATTATTTATATTTAAATAAATATAAACAAACACCTTCTATTTATTAAAGAATTCTGGGATTTGTTCAAAACGATTAAACTGTTTTCCGACCTTCAATATAAATCACGAATTCTGAAATCTCTTTAGAATTAATCTAGTCCAATCGAGACTTTCAAGTTGGTCAAATAAAGACTATAATTATTCACTAACCTTTGATCGATCTCGGCAAGACTCTTTCCATGTTCATTGATTGACGAGAAGAAGCCGGGACTAAGAAGCTGAGTCGAAAAGAAAGCGTTCAAACACTTGCAAATTAAACGAATTCTGTCAATAAAAACAATCAAATATTATTTCAAATAACATACTAAGCAATTAAATGCTACGGTACATATGTTAGAAATTAAAAACAAATAGTATTAATAAATTTCAAGAATACCGGTATGTAATCAGCTTAATTTTCGACCAGGCTTCTTCTCATCCCCATACCAGTCTTTTGATGATAATTTTAGGTAAAAACAGTATAATGCACACACACACAGTTTGAATACATTTGTAATCGTACTTATTTTATATATACCAATTTGATTCTGATGATGACCCGGTGTAATTAGGTCAAAATCGTTTAGAAAAATGAAACTACACGTGTTAAAACCTATAAAGCTTTTTATTTAAAATTATTTTCAAAAGACTCGATAGTGACGAGCACAATCTTTCGCACTGTCGAAAATCAATGTAAACTGTAGACTGACAGAGTATATAATTATATTTAATACACGATTAAAGAACAAGCGAACAACCGAATAGATTATTTTCATGTTCTTCAACTACTGTTTTTACAAATTTACAAATAAGTTTTCAAGATCAACGCGAACTTTTACTAAGAGAAGATTCCGTAGTCATATTCGTCAGTTTAACATAGTTCCTGATTATTTTTAATTCTCACCTGACACTAAGAGAAGACTTTTTTCCTAATCCTATGGCCGCAAATAAGCCTTGAGAAGCACGATCTTCTCCATAAGTACCCAGAAGGTCGCACAAATACGTGGTCTGTTTCCATAGATTGTTGTAATTAATGGAGCATTTGTTGGAACAATCTGACAACTAGAATAGACATAAAATATAGTTAGGGTTCTGTTAATATTAGCATTCAGACGGTGGTTTCAGTGATTAGCAGATTAAACTGTTTATTTTTTTTTAATTCTTCTTTACTTTAAACATAAACTAATAATTATGTATATTTTTACTTTACATTCATTGTTAAATTAAAAATATTAAAATAACAATATTGTTAGACGCATTTGGCCAGTCATATTCCACACTGTTAACTAATCAGAATTGGTTAAAAATAATAGAATTTCTTACCTGATCTTGAATAAGTAGAATAGCTTCACCGACGATCAGCAACAAAGCTTTCTCACAAGATACACTGTAATTAATACATGGTTATTAATTAATGATATTAATATATTCTTCCAAATTCATAAAGACAAAACTCGCATTTAGAAATGTTTATCGTCGAAATTTGCAAAGAAAATCTAGATATCGCGTTGTTAACTTCAATATATAATTATATATGATCTGATCACGAAGCATAAATTAATCATTTGAAATAGATAATCCATAAATATGAATCTATTTCTTGTATTAATAATTAGCCATTTATCTTTATTATTCAAACTTGAATTACAAAAATTATCAGATAACCAGAAATGGAATTCGGTCCAAATATATATATTCTAAATCAGAATTCATATTTGGAACTTGGAAAAAGTACAATTATTTAAAGGACTATTTTCAAGATTAAGAATCTTACTTTGGATTAATTTCTTCCAGAAGGTCTATAACCTTGGTTAGGATAAACGAACGATCGCTGGGAGGAGATCTTAGAATCCGCCATCTCGTATGCGCAAACACAAGAAGAAGGTGGTTCTCTTGGACCGCTATTGCCAGTAGGGAGGTTGGATTTGTCAAAGGAAACGATAATTGTTCCAGAATCTCGGACCAACTCAATCCTCCACCTTTTGGAAATGATTCTAAAATAACAATAACTATTATATACAGGAACAAATGTATCAGTCATAATGACTACGGTAGTTACAGTAACTTTATTATTAGTCCAAACTAATTATAATCGAGGTCCACATCGACAAAGTGAATGAAAATCAAGATTGTACAGTCAAATATTCCATATGTCAATTATGCATAAAACACATTCTACCTCATCAATTTAATAATGAATAGGCCTATAAGCTATATATATATATATTTGATTCTCAAAATAATTATAAACAGAAGGTAGGACAAATTGACAACTTTTCTGAAGGAGCCAAGGTGGGCTGTATTTTCAAATTTATGATATTTTAAAATATAAAACTCAATAACTACATTACCGTATAAGTATAATTAACTTTTTTGACGTGTGATTAATAGTTTAAAGGTATAATAATATAATAAATATAAAATATATACACCTGAATATAGAAATATAAAATCAATTTCTTGGTACATGTTGGCCTTGCACATTACTTTATATCTTGTTGAAGTTAAAATATAAGCCTACCTGAATATTGAATTTCTTGGAAAATAACTTCCTTTCGAATTCTGACTATAGATAAAGATCACTATATGGAATTCTGAAGTTTGTTATATTCCAAGAAATACGTCTCATAAAACTACAGTTTTTGAATCAAAGATCAGAAAGTGGCCAATCTATACCCTCTATTAGCTATTCAAGACATTCACTAGGCCTACTTTCTTATAATAGATAATAAATTTGTTTAATATTTTATTTTGTCCTTCTATAATAATATATTGTTTTCAGTTCTTTGGAAACAATTATTATACTTAACAAAGATTTTTTTTTACTCATGAATCTGGTTTATACTTAACAGTACCGGTACCATAACAATTAGAATGTTCAAAGTATAATACTATAGTAGCTAAGTGATAAAATTAAACATGTTAAATTAATATGTAACACATACGAGGCTCATGAAGAAAATAAATAATATAATAAAGTAGAAAGGATTGAAGGAACAACCATTGCAATGCTACAACCATACTACTATAAGTTGTAAAATTTAAATGGTAAAAGCACCTTTAAATAAATGCCCTAAACGAGTTATACAGGTAGATAAAGAAATATTTCCAGAGAGGGTGAATGAATCTACTTCATCTCAACCTTTCCCTACTGTGTCAATGAGCAATTCAGAAAATAGTCACGAAGAATTATGCTTTCTGATGAAAATATAGCTCAAATAATAGTTTAAATACAGCAGCATCAACTAATTCTTCCTTCAAAACAGCAGAAAAAGAAAGCAAAATATGTAGAAGATTGGTTTCATACTTAAAAATCCCAAATTAAAAGATTATTCAGTTGCAACAACAACAAAAAACAATAAACAAAAGTGTTGTAACATTTTTTTTATGCTTGCAATATTCCTTTTCTTATTGCTGATGATAAATATTTTAACAAATGACAATAATATTTTAATGAAAGGTTAAAATAAATAAATATAAAGAGAAGATCGACTTTTGAAAAAATAGGAGGAGAGTTACCCACTACTGTACCAACCCTCATTACAAATTAAGAATAGCTAAAATTTATCAAAACAAAGTTCTCTACATTTCTGAACCTATCTGATTGTAAATACACGTAAATTAGTATCACTACCTGCATGTTCGAATAGAGTCAAGATGCTCTGTTCCATCAATGGATTTCGATGGTGAAGATGAAGAATTCCCTTCGAAATAGAAGCAGCCAAAGGCAACAGAAATGCCTTGGAAGGGTGACTTCCTTCTAGCCAACACATCATCGAATCCCGACACACTTCCTGCAATTCAAGAGTCGAAGCGCCTCCGCCGATCAACGAGACAGGTTCGCTCGCTAAGGCAAAACCTTCCGAATATTGATTCTCCTCAGGAATTACTGGAACAAAAATAACAAAATGATTATTTCTTGCCGTGAATTTAATCCGATGTCGCTAATAGTATATACCGCTGGATGAAAAAAATGGCTAATATATATTATGAATTATCTTAGTATATTTACAATGAAATAAGTACCGTATATACGGTATATATATAAGTTGCTAACGCGTTTCAACCCGAAAATTATCATCAGGGCGGCGACGCTGTTCATACAGAATGTATCTGGATAATAGAAGTAACAGTAACAGTAAATTATATAGTAATTATAAACAACAGTAAAATAGACTATACGGATTAATTAGGCTATATACAAAGGCATGAAGGATTGATCGCAATTAAGGTTTGAGGCTATACTTTTAATGAATAGATCACTAGACTCTCTGTTTCATATATATAAATCAGATTTAATTTTAACTGAATTTAATTAAGATTTTGAAGTCAGGAGAATTGATATTTCTATACCAGTATTAACGAGGAGTTTTAGGATCGTAAAAAACACGATCGACACGCCCTAACATTTTTAACTGCGTAGAATTGAAATCTATTTTTCATCAAACTGCACACTGGCGCAGTAATTTTTGTTTTAAATTACAAAAAAATAAAATACTGAAAACAAGACAACTTTCTTTACCATCTACTACGGTATCCTCCATCTGCGTGAGAAGTATGGCGAATGTTTCCGCAAACAATGAATTTCGAGCAGACAGCAATGCTTTATGTCTCGTTGCTGACATTGTCAGCAATCTACAAAGAGTACGAACCAGTAATTTCCTCTTCAAGGAACCTGATCTATGGGAATTGATCTTCGTATCGCTAGTATATCCTGCAGCTACGTGAAGGAGTCTGAGGAGAAACGTTGCAAATGATTAAGTTTTGTTTACATTACAGCTGTTAATAATATAAATGTTTAATACAGTACCAAAAACTGGTTATTTAAAGGAAGACTAAACGAGTAACAAAAATATCTGAATAAATGTAATATATATATAAGTGAATAAAGTATAGCACCGTGGATGAATGATCGTTTCGCATTGTAATATATAGGATAAAGAAAATAGAAGCAGGATGCTCTATATAACACATCTATTGTCCCATTGTCATTAATTACCGATTGTACTATTGTCATTAACGAATAAATGGGTTCGATCAGGATTCAGGAATTCGAGTGTCATAATAAAAATATATACTTAGTTACTTCCTAATACTTATACATCATAATTAGGTGTCAAGTATTCTTTTCCTCGACATAAATATAAAGGGTGTTAGGAAAGTTACTGTGCAGTGTGTATTTATA
Source organism: Notopais sp. c TS-2021 (assembly GCA_028455975.1). Classification (NCBI taxonomy): domain Eukaryota; kingdom Metazoa; phylum Arthropoda; class Malacostraca; order Isopoda; family Munnopsidae; genus Notopais; species Notopais sp. c TS-2021. The sequence goes on from JAJNBS010063026.1 coordinate 12,032, forward strand.
TTTTTAATAACATACGAGTAGCAACTTGGAATACGATTATAAAAGTGCACAGTGACTTATTCTTGTCACTTGTTTTAATGATCGATGGCAAATTCAAATATATTTTGAAGAATTGTTAGTAAATATTTACGATATAAATTATAATTATTGCAGAGACGAACCAGTTGATTAACCGGTATTTTACTATCTGCTGCGTATACTATTGACAATGCAGTTAGAAAGGGGGGGGTCCAGGGGGCGTAAAACGGGAAGAAGCGATCTCCATTATTCTCCTAGTGTATACAAAAGGGAACCAATTCCGCATCGTATAATAGGATCCCATTAAAAAACAATAAAGCGTATGAAACAATCAAGGTGACCGTCAGCTGGAAATAGTAGCTTCACACGACCGATTCGTAAAGTCGTCAGTTAGAAAAGGTTGCAAGTTCATTCAACACGAAATTTAAGTGCCCTTAAAATTTCGTTTTATTTACGTCAAAGAGAGAATATTGTTATAATAAAAATTGGTTATACATTTTTAATTGACTAGAAATATTCGGTCGCTAAACATGTTGATGAGTAATAGTATTCAAATCACTAAACTGTGGACAATGGCTCACACGATCATTTTAACCGTTATGTCTCATTCCGAGATTGGATCAAACAAGGTAGGTGAAATAACATCTTAAGTACGACAAAAGATAGTTACAGTCAGAATTCACAGTCAATGTGAAAATAAGCAAATTTATTATTTATTCTATTTTTTTATATACTAAAGCAGCTGAACCAAAAAAAATATAGTATCCCTAATTAATTTGTTTACGCGAGAATACATATTGTAATTGAATACAAATCGCTTTAAATATTTTTAACTATACCAATAAAAAAGAACCTGAAGTTCAATCGTGAATTCTAAATTTGTATCTTAAAAATAAATGATATTTTCTTATAAAATATAAGTTCATTACATTAAGATCAATATTTTGAACTAATCCATTTCTATTTATTAAAGAAAATTCTTTGATATATCAACTCTTTACAACTCCAGCAAATTAAAATTCTCAGTTCAACAAATTTTAAAAAACAACAAAATATTCCGAATTGTAGTTAAAATTTGGGTAAAACAAACTACGATTCAATGTTTTTTTTTATTAACTATTGTGAATTATTATCGTATTAAAATTACATCAGATAACATTGCAGGTTCTTCTGCAAGTAACCAACGTGGAGACGCAAGATATACAAATGATTACAACACCTTTGTCCAATGGCACGAGAGACTATTATCGGGAACCGTATGTCATTACAACGGAACTAAAGGTAATCAGTCCATACGAAAGACTAAACACTTAAACGTTTAAATGCTGTAAGGGAAGGAATCCCTTAAATATTAAGAAACTATGTATCTACATTAGAATATTAAGTTTCAGGGATGAATTCAACAATTTGTAAAGAAACGACATTAATTCTCTCTAATTACAATATTTAATTTTAATAATTCATCGCACATTTATATCGGTCGAATAGTAAATCTAGACACATTATAAACATTATGTCAAGTATCAATCTATAAATTGTTAATAAAATCTGATATTATATATATATATATATTCCAAAGTAAATATTTCTGTGAAAAGACAAAAGGATAGAAGAAAAA
>JAJNBS010063095.1:0-11056 GCA_028455975.1 Notopais sp. c TS-2021
TTAACTTTTAAAAATATATATTTTAGTTTATTATAAATAACTACAGTTAAAAAATAAAATAAAACTTATCTTGCTCCATTTAGAAAGCCTGTAACCAGAAATGATGCTCTTTGTCCAAGTATGGTTCCTCCATGTGAAGAGATTATACAATATTTTCTATACTTAATTAAGACAATCTTCACCTATTGGTAATTCTGGTTCTCTTGGTCGTTCAATACAACAGATAAGTAACACAGTAAAAAGCATTTGGTCAAGAGCCAGTATACCATCCGTTTCAGATAGAAAAATAGAGCAAATGTTAAAAGATCTTATTGATGATCACAGGCGCATTTTGAAACCATACAAAGAGCGAAAAGATACCGTTTCTTACAATAAACGGATAGCAGAATTTCAAGAAAAATATAAGCTACTATTTGATTTGGCAACCTGTAAGTGCAGAAATTATAATCAATACAATTGTTCATTAGCAATGAAGATTCCAAAAGAGGAACGAGATTTATTTATAAGATCTAAGGACTGAAAGGAAGATGATTATTGGTCAATTAGATCTTGATAAAAAAAGACGAAATGGAGATATTCTTAATCGCCAAGAGAGACATTTATATAATCGGAACAATTTAAATTTTGACAGAGAAAGAAGTTCATTGAATGAAATCATATCAGTTTCTTCAAATAGAATAACTATAATTAACAAAGATTTGTATTATGTCCCTACACAATATTTAAGATCTAAATATTTAGGCAGCAGTCCATTCTCAAGACAAATTTTATTGAATTGTATGTCCAATAATTTCTTGGTAAGTTTGACTTAGATTCTCTCTAATCTTATAAAAGTTTGTAATGTTTCCTAATTAGAAAACATAAGGATTTTGTAAGATATCCATCTTGCTATTACCTTTTTTATTGCAATATTTCGAAAGGTACAACCTTCCATTTTCAAGCGTTCTATACAACTAAATTTTAATTAAAAAACAAACCATAATAATATAATACATAATCACAGATATAGTCAAAATATTTTTGAAACTCTAGTCGTTCCTTCATCTTTAAGATTAATTATGGGCCTATTTTATTTAATTAAAATGGCTTCTAAAATAAGTAAGTCGCTCCTAGATGGTAACTTCTGCAGAACTGACGTATTTTCTAATATTTCATCATATTTAATTATTTTTTGATGAGATTATTCATGATGTTTTCTATTGCACCACTATAGAAATGCTGCTTCATTCTTGTGCCTAAAGTGTTTGTCGTATACCCAATATAGCTACTTGCATTACATCTAGCATTGCACTTGTTGGAATATACAATACTTCGGTCGCAGAGTTCAGCAAAAACTTTCGTGGTACTGTTTTTAATAAGAAGTTGCCTTAATTTTTTATTCTTATAATATATTGTTGTTATGATGTGAGTATTTTCAACAGTTAGGGAGACGTACTTGTTAACTATTTATTTTATAACTTTTTCTTAATGTTGATACGGCGAAGTCATTTATCCTTCAAAGTAGATTTCTACCTTATTATTAATTTTATCGATCTTGGAGTTGGGAAATTTCGAATTTAAAAACTGCTTTTAGAAGCTTAGAAAGAACCTAAGTCAAACTTACTAAGAAATTATTGGACATACAATTTAATAAAATATTTAAGAATTCAAACTAAAAGTTCATATTAGATGGGACAGAAATAACCGACATTGGCTCGTGAGAGTGACCGTTATGGGATTTCTGATAGAGCAGTGCTGTTTTGCCTACTGCTGTAATGCAAGATCTAGCATAGTTTTTGAAACATCTTCATCTCAGGTAATTGACAAAAGTATACTAAGGAGATAGCGTAAAAATTGATAGCTTTCGTACAAGAGGACATTGGTCCTCTTCAATCACTCTACTTCGATGGACGAAAAGATATATATAACAAAATATCAATAAACAATAAATTTTATTCGAGAACTAAATTAGAAGAGCATGTTGTACTTATTCTAGAACCTGGTTCAGAATACGTTGGACATATTTCAGCATCCATCGCTGAAAAATTTTAGCATTTTTTGAAAATATAAATGTTTCAACAGAATTTTTAATCGTCATTTGGTGTGATGGAACTAATGTAAATGTAGGAAGAATGGAGGTATTATAAGAATCTTGGAAGAAAAATTAGATAAACCTCTTCAATGGATGGTATGTCTTTTACATGGTAATGAACTATTGCTACGCCATTTATTTCAGCATTTAGATGGAAAAACAATAGGCCCAAATACTTTTTCTGGTAGCATAGGAAATGTATATGGAATTGTGAGAATTTAGCAATCGCAAATTTTAAAGCAAAGAAGGCTTAATTAAGTACTGAACAAGGTTTATTACTTGATATATGCAATGCAGTCAGAGATGGAAAGATAAGTGCTGAACTTGCGAGAAGAAAACCTGGTGGAGTATCACAATCACGATGGTTGATTACTGCCATTCGAATTTCGAAACTCTAAATTCACAAAGAAAATACAACAAATGCACTTAATACATTAAGAAAATTTATTGTAAAGGTTTATGCACCACTTTGGTTTCAAATAAAATCAAAACCTTATAAATATAATTTCTTGTAAATATGGAGCTAAACATTTATTTGAAATGATTTTAAGAATTAGATATTTGGAAAGTGAAGAGTTAAAAATAATAAGAACTGCAATTCAAAGAAATGGATTTTATGCTCATCCAGAAAATATTTTGCTCAATATGCTTTCTGATGAAAGTCATTCAGTTCGGGAGCTTGCTTTTCTAATGATCTTTTTTATAGAAATGTATTAGTTACAAAGACAACAGTATTTAAAGAAAGTATAAGACGATTTGAAGTACCTATAATTAATATTGATGCAGCAAATTATATTGATATGATTCAATGGGACTCCGTTCAGAGATGTGAACCTCCTTTAATACAGAATGCTGATCCTGAAGACAAAATCATTTCCAGATGTTGACTTCCTTAATTTCCCCTGTCACACTCAAAGCGTGGAATGAGCAGTGAAATTTGTTACGGAAACATCATCTACTGTTTTTGAATGTGAAGCGTGAGATGGGTCTATTAGAGCTCATATCAAGTCAAGATCAATTATGAAGACATATGATACAAAGAATCAATTTAATCTTTAATCATTTTTAAGAAAATATATTGTTGTTGGTTGGAACTCGAAATGCAACTACCTCCTCGTTGATGAGTTCTGGGTAGCTTTAGTTAGTTATAATTTTACTTTCAAAGCTAGCTGAAAGTTGTTATAATTGTAATATATACAATATATACCCATATTTTTCAAATATATTATTATATATAAGTATTTTTTTATAATATTATATAAATTAACTTATATTTATCTTCTTTATTTCTATAATTTCTGAACTTTTTATGCAAAAATAATTTTTTAAATTTTATTTTAACATACTGTACCGTGTTCATTAACATTGTTCTATGTAAAATCAGTTTCTAGACACATTCGTATTGTTGTAAAATATCGTTTTACGGCTTAGTTTACCTGTAAAATGGAAATATCTGAGAAAATGACTAAATTTTAGGTCAAATTAGCTAGCAAAAATTCATCCAAAGTATGGTGCTCTTGGGGCAGGGCAAGCCCATCTTTGGTTTTTCTAAAAGTTTAATATGTTATTGAGTATTAACTGCTTATAACTGTATATATATATTTATAAAGGTAAATTAATTAAACTTTTATATTACAATGAAGTCTAAAACCTCAACTATACGAATATAAAATTTATATATAATATCAGTATAAAAAATATGATTATTACAATTATTCCAAAATTTTTATAAATTTCTCCCTAGAGATATATATAACAAATTTTCGTGAAAACTAATTCCAAATATATTGTAAAAAACTTATTATGACAAAATAGTCTGAAGCTGATACTCTTATATATATATATTCTCTTTGGTAATACAACATGAAGCTGTTATAAATGAACACACATCATAATCTACAGTAAATGAAACAGCAATTTCATTTACTTTTTCCTATATTATATATCTGTAAAGTATCAAAAAAATATGATTTAAGTCAACAAAATTGAGTAAGCACTGAGATATCAATAAATATAGTGAAAGTGTATCTGAATAATATATTTAATGTTCAAGTGCCAATTTTTACATCCCATGAAAAAAATACGGTATTTATATCTCGAAATTTGTTATAGATTATATCTCATAAAAATATAGTAACATGTGTGTATATTAGTGATATTTAAAATGTAACATATTAATATGAAATATATGAAACATTTATTTAAAACTAATTACAAATTCTGTGAACTCTTTTGCCAAAACAAATAAACACCATAATAGACCACGTACTACAAGATAAGTGTCTGAATGCGACATCGTGAATACCAACTATTGAAAATAAAGTTTGCTTTCCAAACTGTTTTTCTATTTGTTATTGGTTTGAGGTTCTTGTAGATGGGAAAATACTGTCAATTTGCGAGAAATTATCCGACTAAAAAGTCCATTTTGCCGGATTTCGAAATTCAATGTTTCAACGGTAATAATGATATTTTCACTATATGGGAATGTTTCTTAATGGCGCCATACGTAGTGATGTGAGTGCCGAAAAAAACGCGTTTTTTATCGTTTTTATTAATTTAAAAAAAAAACTTATATATTGCAATATAAAAGCTGTATATATAGCCTAAGTAAAATGCATAAACAAAGCACGAACTCATGTTTATCCTTTTTATTAACAAAAACTAGTTTATATACAAATTTTACTCAAGTTGATAAATTATCTGGGTTTCTTTGTTCAATGTTTTACTGATGTAAAATTGTACATAAATAATAACTATCCAATGTGAACTAAATTTTAAACATTCAATAGTGAATTTTATTGAAAATAACGTTATATTTTGGAAAAAAACGAAGGAAAACAAAAACAGCAGCGTTTTTTTACATCACAACCATACGTTACAATCTATGGAGAGTAAAACCCACAATATAAATATTTTTAAAACAGAATTTAAGTACCAAAAAAACAACCATTCTGATGTGCTTATAATTATTATTTAATGTTTCTCTACACTGGAGTTACAGTATCGATAATGGTACTTATCAAGTATTGACTGCTGTATTAAATAAAAATGATTTCAATTGTTATAGTGAATCAAACTCAAAATCTAATAATTGCTTAGCCATAAATACAAGTCAAAAACTAAAAATGATACGAACTTATCAGTTAGTAAAGTATTAAATCAAATGATTGCATAAGCCGCAAATGATCGTACTGTTTAATTAATTACAAAATGAAGTTAATTATTTCCAACTTAAAATATCAACTAATTCCAAGAATTCGCTGGCAATTATTCCATCGAAGCCGCAGAGTTACAAGAATCCGTTGATTCCATTCGATCAATTTAAAGGTGCCAACTTCTTCCGACATCTACTTGGAATTCATTTTTGCTGAGGCTTTTAAATTCGTTATTCCGACGTTGAGTTCATTAAAACGTCGTTGTGTTTTCGAAGCACGCGTGCAACTGAATTTAATGCGTTGCAGATCCTTGTTCGATACAACATATTCTGCTTTTTTACGCTTTTAGAATTAGTTTTTGTTTGCAACTTCGATAGGGATTATAATTACCAACAGACTGTTTACGACTATGAAGGAACTTTTTCATATACAGAAAAAAATTATTATTGGTTCACAATTGCGCGCTTTGTTCTATTCTTAAGAAACAATTTCTTACAAAAATGCATCATCAATATGAAACAGAAATTGCTTATATATTTTATAATAGCTGTAATATCTGACATTTAGATACATTATTCAATACAGTCTACGAAATCAAATAACATTATGTGAACGAAATTGCAAGTAATCTGTATTCCTTTATGAGAAAATCGATTCTCATTGCTGTTCATCAGAAATTGAAGGAATTATAATGGTAACCAGCAGCATGTTTAGATACTGTAAGCTATTAATATAAATTTTTTTTATATATTTTACAAGAAAACACGCTTTTTGTCTGTCGTTGGTGATCTTTGTATAAATTGATATCGAAAGTCTACGAGTTGTTAAAAGCAAAATGCATGAATATAGTCAGCATTTTCAGGTAGAGAAATGAAAAATGTGACTATATAAATCTGATTCCGGGGTTATATACCAAGTTTTAGTAATGATGCAAGGCAATAACAGATTAAAAAAAATTTCAGGACTCAAGTTAATGAAATCAGAAATTACCATAATATTTTCGCATATAGTTCTTTTAACAGCAATTTGTTGTATGTTTATGTACCATGCTGTATGTATGATTTGAGTCACTAACTATACATATATAGTACCCTCAGAATATATCACTATAATTTTAATACTGGAATTATAGTTTGTTGAGAGGTTAGGTTGATTATTAGGGCAAATATAGTTAATATTCATGAAACTACTTTCTTCAGGTTCGATACCAATTTAATATAAGAACTATTGTCGAAATAATAGTAATTTCTGTGACAGCGTTCTACATAGCCTAAGTATATAGATAAGTCAACAATTTTAAGTGAATTTCAACTGATTTTAATCCAACATCTTGGCTTCATAATATTCTGCGCGATGGGTCCCAAAAGTGTTGCTTCTATTTCAAATGAATCAACGAGCTAATCTTTCGATAGCTGCTTTAATCAAGATTGAATCTAACGAAGAAGAATTTATGGTGATGAAACATAGATCAAACAATACGATTTTGAATGTAAAAAAACAAAATTCTTAGTAAAGAATTTTTTACTTTTTTACACGTACTTTCTGACTCACCCTTGTACAATAAATGGTGATTATAAATTCTTTCTCCGAAACACGGTCCCGGAGGAAACTCGTCCCCGGTTTAAGAGAACTCAGTCAAATAAGTCTGTCCGAAAAATATAACTTGTTAAAAAATACTAAAATAATGTTAAATTATTTAAAAAACAATAAATAGTTTTTCTCATTGGTTTAGTATGTTATATTAGGACAGGTTAGTTAGGTTCAAAATTTTCATAATAAAACATATCTAATAGAGCGTGAGAATAGTTAATTTTGCAATTTTTCTACAACCGAATTTCTTTAGTTTTGTTCGTTAGAGTTTTACAGACCGAGTTTTCATGAATATACATTTGGGAAACAGTTTGACTAGAACCAAAATTTTGTAGGGGAATTGAAATTCTCTTATGAAATAATGCATTTTATTTACATAAAATAAAGAATCTACATGAAAAATTAAAATAGTAAAATAGTAAAGTTAATCTAAATAAATATACATTGTAACGAACTGGCTAACGACGAAACGGAACCTATGAACTGGTTTAGCGATGAATTGGCACCGATGAATTGTTGGGGATGAATTATCCAATCCCCCAAATTAATAATTTTTTACTTCATTGAAATATATAAGTATACAAATTATATATAAATGACTATATTGATTTGTTTTATTCAATACAAAAGAAGAAAAGTAAAAAAAGTGGGAAAATTAAAAAAATTACAGTGTAAACCCTTCTAATGAATATTAATTAGTTTGTTATTCTTATTGTAAAAACATATACATATTACTTTAAGTAAAAATAAAAAGTGATATATTAATTATATTATATTATATATTCGGTTAATTAAACTGTCCAGGAACGAACGATGCAGTACGAAAAGGTCAGTCTCATTTTTTTTTTTATATAAATATTACAATTTCGATATTATATTAAATTTAAAGATGATATTTCATTGTCGTGAATCGTGATGGAAATCCATGGAGTAAAATGAATACCGGAATATAATATTAAAATTTTGTTACAACGGAAATATGAAAATAACTTAAACAAATGATAAAAATTAAACAACTAGATAGAACTTTTATAATTTTTGACTGCTATTCTATTTTATTAACTATAGTACTATACTGTATTGCAAATTAGGAAAGAATGAAGAGAAGTAAATAAAAAGTAACAATAGCGGTAAAATATGTAAAATGGTGGACAAATTCTAAAGCTGAATGATAAACTGGACGATTATATTGTACTTGTAACTATGCAAATTCTTAAATATTATTAATGATATTATATATTGTACATTCTTTTTTTACTTTGTCTTTAATTAATTATCTTTATTTCTTATCTTTATCTTATATGTTCGTCTGGTTTTGTAGATCTTCCAAGATAGAACAAAACAGCATTTTTGGCTATATATATTCAAACTTCTATATCTATATTTAGCATTTCTTCAGTGATGCTATATTCTTGGTATTTAACCAACGGATTAGGGAATTTGATATGCATAAGGAGTATGAATAACTTCATTGCCTGTGAGGCTGATTCTGGTCACATATTACAATATTATTTACATAGCTTATTTTCGTATGTAATAAAAATTCTCTATCTATATCGGAACCATTCGTCTTGATACTGTCCACCAATAGAATGCCCGTAATTTATGACGAGCTCCAATCATTTGAGATCGTACAAGAATAGTGTTCAAGAGCATTTTTGTCATATGTAGCATAAGGACGGAAATTTGACATCTCTATGTTAATTTTAACAATTCACATGGTTGGATTTGATGAGACAGTTATGGACAAAACTTTAATTTAAAGGTAAATCTGACTATTATGATGTAATATGTAATGTCATGGAATAATTCCATGATTGAAAATTGTAATTTTTTTAGTCATAAATCACCATAGAAACTTAAATTGACTGCATAGTTTGTCTTTTAATTTCATTTGTAAAATATCTAATTCTGATAACAAGATATTTAGAATGATTGAACTTTAAATTAATTATTATTTATTAATCTCCCTCTGCAGTATCTGTCAATCATCAATTATTAAGAAAAAATAATAAATACGAAGATACTGTATAGAGACATGTTGTATAAACAAAGTAGAAGGGAGATATGTACAGTTTAATACATTGGGATACGTCTAGATCTAAATTATAGATTGTAAACATTCATATATAATTACTTGCATTTACGACTTGAAATCACTCAAACTATAGAAATATACATTTTAGAAACCGTGATTTTGTTTATATATATCTACTACATAAACTGCATAACGTATAGTATATGATTCGTAGAAGGAAAATTAGATATTTAAAATAATTGACTGTACTACAAATAGACTTGGAATTGGCAATTGAAAAAATAAATAATAATTAGAAAGGTAGTATGAAATGGATCCAGCCCGAACGTGTTCCTAAATCAATATATACGTGTATTTTTCAGGTTCTATAGAGCTCTAAAGCGATGAGAGGTTTCATCGGAGCAAAAGTGTCGTTTATCATCATTACCTGACATTAAAATCTCGAATTATTATCCATCAGACTATCCAAGATCGACCAAGAAAATACCACACGAAATGCCTAAGAATGAGAAATGCCACTTAATTTCGTTTTTAGCAATTGCCAATGTCTAACTGCCACGAAAATGTGAGTATTTATGATGTTTGTATCTGCAACTATTTATTTATATAAATATCATTTGTAAGCGGTCAAATAAAACATACTAGTCATTAATTTCAATTAACATGTAATGATAATTTATTGCCATATTACATTCCTAATGCATATATTTTTACTTGTGTTTTTTATATATGATAAATTATCCATGCAGTATATTAATATAAAATACAAGAATTCTTTACTAATGGTATTAATCTATTTTCAGATTTCTTTCATGAACCAAATATTATATTTCATTTTTAACAGAATTATTTTTGTTCAGAACAAAATAATTCTACCGAGGAAAAGTAATTCTAGTAGAGAAAGTTTACATTTGGAAATGGTAATACTATATTAGTTCCTACATAACTTTTAATCACGCTAGATTTTGATATTTTTCGAACAAATATAATTTTATAAAACCGTAATAAATATAAAATAGCATAAAAAAATCGCTTTTAAAGATAGCCTGAGTGATTTCTTCCTAAATTTAAGTTGTGATAAATGCTACATATATATATGACACATAAAGGGTTGCAGCAGCTGTGCTAGTTACGGTATATTGTAGGCCATCATATTTTAATGAGAAGCAAATAACTAACTGAAACTATAGGCACTAGGAAGTGAACAGAGACAATAACTATTTAGGGTACAGTATAGTTATCAATCTAGAGACGTATATAGGACAAACAAACTCTCATTCTATCTTCAACATTTGTGGACCACTGGAGCTGCTGTGAGCTTAATACAATCTACAGCCATAACTAATTACAAAATGAATAAACCAATTACATAAATAATCATATAATATGAAGCTTCAATTTATGTAGCTCATTGAGGACCAAACCGCATAAATATTCTCTTGTATCTGTATATACAATACCTACTGTATCACATCAGTTTATATGGTTATACTTGAATAACTGATTGTCTTAAAAATACCGTTTGTTAAAATAAACATCGGTCAACTATAATCTGTGAATTGTGGCTGTTTGGTTAATTAATCACAACTCTATCGAACTCTGTTAAATAAATGTTATTTTATATGAACAAATCGTGTAAATAAATACTTTATCTTCATTAATAGGATATAAACGTTTTTATAAATATTTTCTGCTGAAATATTTTTGCAGTTAACAGTTGATAAATTCGCAATAAAATAGGAGACTGTTTTGTAGAGTGATAGCGTGCTTACTAAAAAAGTCAACTGCAAAATTTATCTTCAGCGATGTGACATGAAAATGCTCGAAGATCTTCTCTCCGACGTGATAGAGCAATATTTAGTCCTGTAAATAACGGAATGTATCTCTATTGGACATATCACAAAAAAGAAAGACATGTCTAAAATCTCAAAATGGTAAGAAAATAAATATCCCAAAGTACAATTCTCAGGATGAAATATTGAAGCTTGTCAGGAACAATAAATAATAATTCATATCTATAAAATAATATCTAAATATTATTAGGCAATTTTTTTCTACCATATAACGGTTCCAGAACTTGTAGTTCCGAGACTTCATAAGTTACACCACATAATTATGTTCGTAATAAAGATCGTATAAATAATTCTCAGTAATTTAGATATATATATATGTAAAACATTTTAATTATGAACATACTGCTTT
>JAJNBS010063518.1:0-10968 GCA_028455975.1 Notopais sp. c TS-2021
TAAAAATGAAACCTATTTGAGAATAATAGAATCACTATACATAAGGCAACTTAATCCAGATTTAAACATAGATCTAAGTGCATTACGATTTACGGCTTAATCTATATTAGTTTTTTACTTTTAATTTTTAACTTTTAATTTTTAGTTTTAGTCTTGAGCTCGGCTAGGTTTTGTTTGAATGTAGTTGGTATCATTTTTATTACTGATACGAAGTATAATCATGTTTTGAGCTATTGCTCCAATATAAATTTTCCTGAAGATGGGTCCATGAACTCGAAACGTTGAAAAAAATATAAATTGAAAAGATGTTTTTTGTACTTCTTTTCCTTATCAAAATTAAACTCCGGCTCCTTAGGGGCGACCCAATTAATATATATATATAGAAAAAATAATATCGAAGTATTTTAATTCAAGCAATATTTTTGTATAAAATTATGAATAAAAGAAATTTATCATTTTGCTAAATGGGTACCGGACTACCGGTATATCATATGGTAATGTTGATGCACTGTATACTGTAACAATACAAATATCCAATTATTTACTGGTTTGTTTCCTTCAAGATTTAGTATAATTGCAGGCTTTGTGCTAGTAAATATTGTATTTGAAATAGTATACATCTATTTCTGCAGGCTTTTGTTACTTTATACAATGAGTAAAAATTGGAGTTGAACATGCACTTGATATAATAATTATAGAATGCAGAAAACATTGCTCGTAAATAAGTCGAATCCCGAGTGGACAAAATAATCGATGGCCTTTATCAACTTTAAAGGAAAGTCACGATCGAAACGATTTCTTTTAATTAATAATAGATAGAAAATTTGATTTGAAAATTATTATTTTCAGCTTTAGTTCGTCTTTCAGTCGGAACAAGAAACGTTATTGATCGGCAATTCAAAGTCATGAAAAAGCAAACTGACTTTTAGTAAGCGTGACAATCAACCATTAACAATTATACTTTAAATCGAATAATAAATAGATTTAACCAATCGACTATCATGAATAGATTATACATACGATAGGTTGTTTAGCTTATAACACATTGATAACATTATTTTTTCCAGACATTGAGAAATAAATTACACTAAATAGAAGTATGGGGAGTCTAGTTTAAAACATTTTAGATCCTGTTTATTATTTCTTCCAAGTTATAACTTCTATATATATATATATTCAATAGTCTTTATTTTCTCATGAAATATTCGACAATATTGATACCTATACCACATTTACCGAATCGAAATATGATAAAAGCTACAAACAAATTTTAAGCCAAAAGACTTATTGCGTAAGAATAAACAAAGAAGTTTAGAGGTGATAAAAACCCTGCTTACGAACCTTAAAACTTTCAAATTTAAACATATTTGCTTATAGCATAGAGTCGAATATAAGATAATAAATAGTACGTAGGCGGGCTAACGGTGTTTTCAAAACAATTGACGCGTTTATAGGAAAGTTTCCATTATTAACAACATAAACATATCGATTAGTCGACTACACATAAAATACGATTCAATAAAACAATCGAAAGTTGTAATAAAAGCTACGTACGAATGGCAGATTTCACGATTTCAATAATATTGTGAACTTGACCCGATGAATAGTGGAAATTTAAATGGTCATGTGTAGGTGGGTAGAAATTTGACTCAATTTCTCATATAAGCAACAGATAAATAGTTATTACATAATTGCAAAATGAAGCATCGTACTATATCATATTGATTGTATTAGACTATCAAAGCATTAAGACGACCATGTTAACTCTTAAGCAAGTTACTATTTTTAATATAAATTGATAGTAATACTTTACGGCTTCTAAGAGACTGTGTCGTAATGAGGGCTGCGGAGCCTGGAAAAAAGTTAGACTCCAATTCGTGACTTTTTAATTTTCGGCTCCAGTTCATACTGTACCGTATAGCTATTAGCTATATACAATAAATTCATAAATATAACCATATACCGGTAGCTACAGTGTATATATAATTTATACTTCAATGTACTTTATATAGATTTAAATAAACCAATTACGGTACCGTATGTTGCTACTATATATATTGATAGTTTCTGCTTTCAAGGATTTAAGTCTAATAATTTATGTTTAATGTAACTTAAATGGTACCTCCAGTTCCACCTAAAAACCCTCTCAAAGCACTCTACTCTACTTGTTTAATCAGTAAGCATCGAATTGATAAGAAAACAAATTAACAAAAGAAAGCTTCAAGCATAAAATAAAAATAAAGTTTCATAGATTATAGAGCCAGAGATGGGCAGTATTTAAATACATTTATGTATTTACAAATATAACGATGTTGAACGAGCAGATTGACTGATAATATTAATATTATTATGTAACTATATATAAAAGAACAAAATGTTTAATTGGAAATTAGTTGATTTTATTCTTTTTATAATAATAATTCCAAATATAAATAAAATTAATTTAAATACATTTACAGATTGTATTTAAATAGTCAATAGATTGAGCTGATGTATTTGAATACATGCAATGTACTTAGTGCCCATCTCTGTATAGATCCCAATAAGCATGCAACGAAGAAACAACATTGCGAAAGTTGTTGGGTAGTTAGAGTAAAATGACGTGCAAGACGAAGCTATTTCTATATCTTGGGTTAATTGGGGTTATTCCATGCAAAAAAGGTGCCACATATGAATAAAAAATGCCTATACCTGGAGACTTATAGACGTCGTAGGAGTCATGAGTTAAGGGTTGGATCTCCTTAGGAAGTATAACGTTTGGCTCTTTTTTACGTTTAATAGGAGAAACTCTCCTAACTGGTGCTGTGGTTTTGAGATTGGGTTTGATATACACGGGGGTTTTAGCTAAACTATTATTGGAAGAAGTTTTGAAAGAGGGTAATTTAATTTGTTTAGAACTATTCGAATTTGAAACATTCGACGGTTTATGACAAGCACTTGCGGATTGTGAGTGTAAAATCATTGGCACGTCAATATCCAACTTCTCAAGATGCAACAGTGACTCTATAAAAAAATATAAAAAATGTATTTACATCACAACAATTACAGGCAGATATTTTTACTCCAAAAATAGTCACTTCCAAACACACGGATTTTCTCACAAAATATCTGTGTGCATTTCTCAAATACAAAAATACGCATCAACAAAAAAAAGTAATTACGGTCTAGCAGTAGATACGGTACACAAAGACTCATTTATATTTCATTTAATTATTAAAACTTAAAAATCAATGATGCAAAACCAGGAGCGATAATTTTAAAGGCCTATAAAGTAATGATATATATTCATGGGTAATGCAATAGAAATGGACCTTCTAAAAAGTAGGCCACAGCTATAGGTACTCTACATGATAGAGATGATCCAAGCAGCTACTTAGTGAATGTCAAGGTGAACCTTTTGTTTCTTAGGATTTATAAAGCCTGTAATCAAATATACAAACAGATCGCTCGACCTACATGTCCGCACATTATATAAAATTAATTACCAAAACAACATCTGCTTCGCCATTAATTATATACGAAATGACACGAGAAATGAACATGGCTCGAGCTAATGAATTGCATTCACGAGAAATACGCACGCGCCACGACCATCTTCAGTTTTAATTAGCCTACAATCACGATACTATAATACGTGGTTCTAGACAAACTAATTTAATGTCAATTTACATTTATTAGGTAATAAAACCTAATCGAATTATTTTATCACAAAAGAGTGACAATTTCAATATCATATCGAAGTAAGTTGTATATTAAACTTTATTGAGTCAACTTTACCGAGTATAAAGTGTATCAGTACATACCATTTTTATTCTCGATATATTGTCATTCGATCAATTTACCGGACACCGAAGCATGTTGATTTAATTTATATATACAAATACAATGCAAGAAAGTTCTAATTCATAAGATGTTGAAAATTTGTTTTGAAATGGTTCAGTCAACAAAAGTTCAATATAAACAGATTAGGAAATTATTGAATAACTTTACTTTATACAAACACAGAATAATACCGAGAAGTCTTCCAAAATATTTATACTCAAATGGTAAGTTCTTGCGGGGAACAATCCGTAATATTGTTTGTAAATGGTGATATTTATCATTTTTAACTAGTGCTGAATCATCACAAATAACAACAGCTAGCGAGTTTTATATTCTGCTAGAAACTACAAACGAGTGCCCGTACTCAATCAAACTATATCGGGGTCCCCTGTAATAATTAATGCTCGTGTGGATGTACATTGCTGACAAAAACACAGCCAATCTCTTACAGTAAGATCTATGGAATTCCAAATTTGAAATGCTTGGTAGATAATGTTGTCCAATATTTAGTACCGGTATATAAATTATATATTCATACAGTACCGAACCTACCTGACAAGTGAGAAATTATTTTTAAAGTGTCGGTTGCGTGGTATCAATAAAATAACCTTTTTACCGATGCTACAACTAGATAAGTTAAACCTTAAGTCTCATCAGGCTATCACACAACAAACCGAGAAATACAAAACCCATTCTACTCAGAACGATGGACCACACAATTGTTTAATGTTGTCGTCGAAATTCTGTCGAGTAATTAGATGAACTCTAAAAGATTTTTATCATTAATTTAAAATAAAAATATTCACTTCTAATAATATGAATATCAGTCATTGAAAATCTTTCGCCACAGTCAGATCCATCGGGAAATTTTCTTCCCGTATCCCCAAAGACACATAAGGAGCCCTGGACTTCGGACTTAGATATTATGCATTGGATGGGATTCTTCAAGTTTCTCAAAATATCGACAAAAATATTTATATGTTTACTGATTTTGTTTTTCAAATTTGTGAATATTAAGCTAATCGTACAAAGTATTTAAAAATAAATAACAGTAGGGACAGTAATCGTATTGATTTAAAGTTTAAATTAACTTGATATTATTAATGGAATATGAATAAACAGTTCGCTACTTACCTAACATCTCTAGTCTCTCATTGGCCATTATCAGATTGGATTTCATCTTGTCTCGAAGTCTTTGAGCTCTTTCGTAAACCTCGGTCTTTCCGATGCAGTCGACAGCGATGCCCATTTCCAGTTCGCCAATACCTCGACGGTAGAGCTCCATTGCAAGCTCTTTATGATCTGCCAAAGAGTGTCACCAATGGTTTTAAATTACAATATAACAATCGGTAGGAAATTTGATAAAAGAATTATATTTTGTAGACCATCATTTGCTTTGAGCTTTAAAAATATTATTCTACGATCATTCACAACTAAATTAAATCAAGTGATGGTAATTGAAAGATCAGTTGTAATGAAAAGCCCATTTGTTTTCGTACTTATTTCAAATAAATGTTTTAGCTTTGTTTGAACATTTTTTTAAATGAAACTTCTTTGAATTTAAAATTCAGGTTATAAAATATTAAAATTGGTCAAAGCATGTACCGTACCGAATAATTACGTACCGTACAGTTTCTGACCTATTTAAAGGGTAACCTAACAAAATGATAAGATCATATCGTATGGTCGTACAAATATATTTAAATTATAGTACTAATCAAAGTAGGTCCTATACCTTTAGCCATACTCGATTTAAAATAGATTTGTATAATCAAACAATAGGTATACAAACATTTGTACAATGTACAACCATCCTGAATCAGGAGAAATATCTATAAAATAAACATTTCTGTTTAGTTTAATTTCCATACCAAATTATTAAAAAATGACCATTCTTAACTCTGAGCCAAATAAATGAACAAATACATGACTCAAAGATTTCCGTTCAGAATCCGCAGGTATGATAACAAAAAATAAAAGTACCGTAATTAATAATTTGAATGTACCGTATGTATTTAACTATCTCCCATATAAAAATATTTAGTAGTCATTAAAATACGGTACTGCACATCTAAAAGATTTATTTTATTATTATTATATAATTTTGACTTACGTGAAAATTATGTGAAGCCTATTCCTAATTAATAATTACCGGTATCGTACAACTGTAAAATGCATCAATAAGAAGTTCTCTTTTCGACTTATACTATCGATAAATGTTGAAAGTACAGGTGCTCACTTTGATATTTAGTTCATTGGATCGATTGAATAAATAATACGGTAGCTACCACATTACCGGGCCGTACCGAGTAGATCATAGTTCTGACAGTAGTTTTCTTCTCTAACAAATCAATAAATATTAAGGGCAACCTAATGTATGGTTTCGTATTTTATATTGATTGTTTTCTCCAATGAGACAATGATTCGATTTTAAATACATTAACCAAAAGGAAACAATTATAGGCTCCTGTATACAAAATAAATGTTCAATTACGCTTATATTTACTATTATCGATACCAATCATTATTTATAGCATTACTACAGTAGACAAGTACAATTTTGGATCAGTTGAACAATGAATACCCCCGGATTCTATACAATTGATGAAATTTTACTATTCAGTTAAAAAATATGAACCTTTCACTTCAATGTATAAAAATAAATTCTTAATCATAGAGAAATAAAGAGATAACAACATTAAATATATTGAAGATATCATCACATTTGGCATCTCGAAGATACACAAGTTCTATGGTTCAAGTGATGTTTATTCAGAAATAAAATGAAGAGATCCTTTAATTAAAAAGGTAATAGCAATTAATTTAAGACTGTTTTTTCTCTACGTAATTGAGAGTGGCATAATAATAATTAACTTTTTATAATTCTTCAAGGGAACTCTTTCATCATTGTACACATTTTAATATTTAACTTCTTAAGTTAGTTTACATACAAAATAAATCCCGAATACTTAATTAAGATACTTTTAACTCTTCGGTCTTGTATCAAATTAATATTTTATCTGTTTTAATATATATATTTATGGTGCGACAACAAGTTTCAAACACAACACTAGATCCGTTATTCATGGTGCAATTATGTACCGGTACTTGAAAGAGGAATAACATCGACTTCTTTCAGGAAAATACCTTTTCTATATTCACATTCAATATCAACAGTAGTTTACTGGAAAGAGTGACGCGATAAGAAAAAATATCCATTTTCTGACAAACGTGATGAATAAAAATCGTAAAAAAAAACAGAATTAAAATTTATCAAACTAAATTACCTCATTGCCATAAAAAATAGTTAAACTTATTACATTATTTTGGAGAACTTTTATAATGATGATTGTCATTAATTGAACTAATTGTCATCTCACCAGCTACAAATATAGAAATATAATTAAAATAAAAAAATAAACATAATTTGAAGCGTTATAAATATTTCAATTTGAAATTGAAATTGTTAAAATAGACTATAAATAAATCAATATAAGGCGCGTCCAATCAAGCGTAATAAAAAATTAAATATGGAGCAAATCAATAGTTTGATATTATACAATTGTCATTAAGAATTTGTTTCCAACTCCAGTTTCTGGCATAGAAAACATGTTTCTAAATGTTCGATACCGTAATTTTATATTTTATTTGAACATAACAAAACTACCGGTAACGCAAGTTATTTGTCATATAGAAATAATAAACAAATTTGAATAGAAATTGAATTCGTGAGAAAAATGTCAATGCATAATTTAATCCTATATGGTTTTCACCACCAATTATCGAGTATTATTGATAAGACTCGAGAGTATTCATTTGCAATTGCAGTCATTATAATATTACAATACATGCCGAATGAATCAAACTGTCCGCTAACACTGTGATGCAGACGAATATTTAGGTCAAGGCGCTGCAGCCTGTAGATCTCATGCTAACCAATCGTATGGAACAATATTATTCCAAGAACTAATAGGACCATTAAATAAAACGTCTCCTCGTCTAACAATAATTTTGTTTCAGATGTGTGCGATCTTAAGACGTCCCAAGTCTCGGTAACGGATTCAACATTTTGTCATCAATTTGGGGATTTTTTGTCGATCGCTTTCTTCAGACGACAAATTGAATCCAGATTCTCGTTCCGATGTAATTGTGATTACCTCAGAAGGCTGATTGTGTCTATTTTACTAGTGATATTAAGCCTTATATTTATTTATGTTACAAATTAATACTTATTATACACACTACATGTTTTAGAGAAATGATTAAAATACATTATTAACCTATATCATGGAAAGATATAGCCATGCACTACGGAAGTAATTGCAGTATGTCTGAATGCAAGCACAGCCATTGTTATAAGGCAAGAAAATATTTATTACAATTAAAACAAACGAGTCCTTTTTTCTGAAAACGCATTCGTCAGGTTATGTAGTGGCAGAAGTGCACACGAAAATGGAGCTAATGCAACAAATAAATTAAAATCGTAGCATGCAGATACAAAATGGAAATTAAATATCAATATTTGAATTGTCTAAAATAGGAAATATCGAATGTTGAATGTATAGGAGGAGGTGGTTGCCGTACCATCGTCGTATCCTTTTCCAGATTAAGAAACGGACGAGCAATTTCTAGAATCGGTAAAGTTGTTCCGTGATAAGAATATATCATTTAGAATCAGTCAGGCGATATACTAATAGAATTCGTGGGGACATTCACCTTTACATATGGCAATACAGTGAAATGGGGGGATTATACAGCTTGCAAACAAGAAATATAATTTTGCTTGGAAAATGACTAATTTCCATTGATTTTATTTATTTCCACTGAATGAACACGCAATTTTAGGTAATTCTCTGTAACAAAACTTATATTTTAAGTTTGTCAGAGCATAATGAAAGCAAATACTAAATAATTCATTTCATTTGAATTACAAAAAAAATCACTTTGACAACAAAAATTCATCAAAACTTTTCATATTTCGGTTTTGTACTCAAACCAAATTCATTATTCATGTATATATATATAGTTTTGTATAAAACAAGAATGAAATATTTTTTTAAAGTTACGATAAAATAATCTAATACAGTATATATATATACGGTTCAATAGAATAATGTTATTTCATCTAAAGAAGAGAGTAAGTTTGTGTTTCAATACACATGTAATTATGATGGATGTCATTCCTCCAACTATACAACTAATTTACTTACGCTAGTCTACTATAGTATTCCTACAGATGACTCGTGTACTATTAATTGATTTTATATGTAAATTACTAAATTTGTAGCAATAAATTAAAATAAGGATAAAGTAGCATTATTAATGGATCAATCAGAGAACAAATATATAATACAAATCATGATCGAAGAATAACGTATGGAGAAATTAGTCATGACACTAAAGTAATATCTAGAAGAAACAATAAATTGGAACTTGTCATCGAAGAAGTAATATTTATAAGAACTTGTCACCGATGTTTTTGAATTATATTTTAAGAATTTTTCATATGAAATACTAAAAAATAGAATTCATTTAATTTTGGGTAAGTTAACAGAAGAAATGTTAACCATAATTTTTTTTAGGTATTAGGAAAACATGTTTGAGTCAATAAAATTACATTCACCTATAATTTTTTTTTTTGTATTTATTTAAATAAATTAAATGTTTATTCTTATGGAAGCAATAACTTTTACATTTTTCATATGCTATGGCTTGACACGCCCCAGGGAATCGCAGTCAATAAATTATTTTATTAATTAAATATTTATGGTCAAGTATCAGTATCGTCTTTTTTTTATCAAGTATCGTATCGATATCGGTCAAGATTTTGGTATCGGTGCACCTCTAATATATATATTAGATTATTTTATAGAAACTTTTTAAAATGTTTCATTCTTGTTTTATCTCAAAATGAATATTGTTATTGTTCGAGTGCAAAACCGAAATATTGTGAAAATAAATATGTTAAAGACTCGATTAATTAAATTGTCAAATAATACACGAGTAACTGCTCATATTATTATTATTTAGTATACAGTATTTACTCATTGCATTAGCATACAATATATTTCAATTACAAAGCTTTAATTCCCTATTTAGAAAATGTTCAAATATAATTTTTCTATGAAAATAGAAAATTATAAAATAAATTACGGTACAAAAATTTGCCATCCGAATAGGTTCACAATATCATTTATTAACATCTCTTTAAAAGCAGTTAGTTTCACAATGTTTAAATTCGGTCGATCTATTGATCTATTGTTATGTGTGGTGTGTCCTTGTAGTTATACTTATTACAAGAAACGAGGTCCTAGGTTATTTTATTGCCAGCCTTCTTTATTAGACACGAAACAAGAGCCACAGAGTTCGGATTTAATGGAACAATTCTAATTAATAGCAATAAAATCAAAGTGATTAGTCAAATTAAAAACGTTATTTGCGATAAACATTTTCTGGCGTGACGACTATGTATATCAACTGTGTGTTATTTTGCTATGTACCTGCACGACGAGACTTGCTGTATGCACCTCACGTACATGCTTTTCCAATCAATTATTACTCCCCGTGACTTTTATTGTATATGAATGAAACATTGATTTATATATGGAATGCTATAACTAATAGGGTACTATAGCTATATATATATTTAATTATAAATCAATACGCGTAACATAGGGGGGGCCTAGGTATATAAATTGATTAAATTCATCGATAATTTCAGTAATTATTTACTGCCCTATTAATTCTAATTGCTGTCCAGTACGATAGGATTTTTTTAATGTGTAAAATGTAAGAGGAAGAGTCAAGTATAATAGTTCATTAGGAGAAATAAATTAAAAGAATATCAAAAATCAAAACCGCATCTGGTGTATGTATAATTACTGTATCCAATAATGGTTTCAGAATCTCCCACGCTTGACTTTAATTCTTGAAAAATGCTATGACTTTGATTCTACGAAGTTGTCCAAATTCACAAAATCGAGCTGACTCACAATCGAGGGTCAAATAATTGACAAGACAAGAAAAACTAAATTACAATATTACCACTGAAAATATTACGAAGTTCGTACATGTAACAAAATATTTTTCAAACATTTATAAGTCACGATCATCCAAATCGAATTCGTGGGAAAACTTTCAATGTCT
>JAJNBS010063535.1:0-18740 GCA_028455975.1 Notopais sp. c TS-2021
ATGAAATGGGCTTCGCACGGAAAGCCGCGAATCGTGTTATCTTCATGGATGCGGGACAGGCAGTTGAAGAAAATGATCCAGAGCGTTTTTTTACAATCCTAAAGAATATCGAACGAAGCAGTTTCTCAACCAAGTATTAGGGCGCTAAAACATCTATCAATAATCAACATACACTCAGAAATAAATGAATCAGGAAGACCCAATCATATGAATAACAAACCAGTTCCTGGGCACGTTTTACCTCGTTATGCCGGTATTGCGACATTTATGCGTTTACCCTACTCGCCATTGGACGAAGCGGACGACATAGACATTGGTATTATTGGTGTCCCCTGGGATGGAGGCACCACTAATAGGGCCGGTGCGCGGCATGGGCCTCGGCAAATGCGAGACTTATCGACAATGACACGCAACGTACATCATGTGCATGGTATCTGTCCTTACGAACTAGCCAATTGTGCCGACCTTGGCGATACATCGGTTAATCCAGTTGACTTGATGGATACTTTGGCGCGAGTTCAAAGCTTTTATGATCAAGTTTGTGCAAAAGGCATAATGCCGCTCACCGCTGGTGGTGATCATCTGCTTTCACTGCCAATTATGCGCGCCTTATCTAAAGCGCATAACGGTCCTTTGGGCATGGTGCATTTTGATGCACACACCGACACGATGGACCGTTACTTTGGCGATTTCGAATATACCCACGGCACGCCATTTCGTCGCGCTATAGAACAGGGCGCATTAGACCCAAAACGCACCGTCCAGATAGGCATTCGCGGGGCACTTTATACGGCTAGAGACAAGGATTGGGGGCTTGAACAGGGCATACGTGTCATCGAAATTGAAGAATATATGGATCTCGGGCCTCAAAAGGTTATTGAAGAAGCAAGGCGAATCGTCGGCGATGGTAAAACCTATGTGAGCTTTGATGTCGACGTTCTAGACCCCGTTTATGCCCCTGGCACCGGAACCCCCGAAATTGGCGGTATCAATACACAAGATGCACAAGTAATGCTGCGGGGACTGCGCGGGCTCAACATGGTTGGCTGTGATGTGGTCGAAGTATCCCCGCCATTCGACCCTAGCGGTAATACAGCACTAGTCGGTGTCACGATGATGTGGGAACTGCTCTGTCTAATGGCTGAACAAATCAGTCAGCGGTAATAACCTTTACCAAAGTAACGGTGCATTACGCTACGGTAAGATCGAACGATCAGGGCTCTCAATACGCATAGGTTAATTTTCTGTATATATAATTTTATAATGGCATTGTCATGCCAATATGAAATCAAAAGATGCAATTAATGCCTTTGTAGCACTGGGCCAAGAAACTAGGCTTGAAGCCTTTCGACTTTTAGTGGAATTCGACACAGAAGGCTTGCCTTCGGGAGATATCGCGAATCGGATAGGGGTAAACATCTCTACGATGTCTCATCACCTAGCTCAGTTGGAAAGGGCGGGCCTTATACAATCAACCCGTCAGAGTCGGCACATTCTCTATGCAATCAACTGGGAGGGTTCGGAGGCGCTCATGGATATACTGCATATCGACATCAACGCAACAAAAAATATATCCACGGCGAACATTGGTTGGTCGAAGCCGATATCACTGGATATTTTGACAGCATTCCTCACAAACCGCCTTTAAAGCGCTTCAGGATTTATAAGGTCGAAGTTTATAGAGTCGAGTCTTAACATAGCTAATATAGAGGACTCTACGGAGCTGGTGATGTTGATTGACAATGTTTGTCATCATCAATCAAGCCATCTCCGATTGTTTTAAAAAATCATCGGCATTCGCTGTACTCCAACTGTTATGCTATTGATGTGCCACATTCGACAATATGGCTGTCGTAATCATGTTTCTCAACTATGGACAATAAAATTCTATTACCATGACTTCACCCCTATCTCAAAAAAATCAGGTCTACCGCTTTAGTTTCGAACCCGAGACAAAAAAATTATCGGCTGTTTACAAGGGAGTTACCCTCGCCGAGAGCGCTAGGGTGATGCTACTCAATGAAACTCGTATTACGCCAGTTTGCTATTTCCCACGTGAGGATGTGCGCATGGATTTATTTGAGCGTAGCGATTTTACTTCCTATTGCCCATTCAAGGGCAATGCAACCCATTACTCGCTGCAAGTGGGTGACATTAGTGCCGAAAACATCCTCTGGAGTTACCAAAACCCCGTTGAAAGCGCGACAGCTATCCGAGATTACGTGGCCTTTTATACCGATCAGGTAGACATTCACTACCCCCATTCGCACAAATCACAGCCCACGGGCCAATCCTGTTACCGTCAATCCGAACCCGCTTACGATAACCCACTACTCAATTGGGTTTTACAGGAAGCACCGCTATTCGCCACGTCGAGTGAGTTGACGGTCGCGTTTGCGCGGAAAATGCGCGCAGCCGATATCCCGTTGTGGACTTTGGCGGTGGTCATCCAGACACTTCACCCCCAAGTCGTTGCACGTTCACACCACTGGCATAGCGTTAGTGGTGAGCTGGTCGAGCATGAAGCCGATTTAGCGGCGTTGCAGTCGCCCGAATATCTGAATAGTCCGTTAGTGCCGATTTTTGATGGTGCCGGGGGTATACGCCGTCGACTGGATATCAAGGAACCTTTACTCGATTTTGGCGTGCTCCACGATCTGCATGCCGAGGGCGCAACCGATTATGTGGCCATGCCGATGCACTTTTCTGATGGGCAGATTAATGCCGTATGTATCAGCTCTAATCGCCCCGGTGGCTTCTCCACTTCTGAACTCGGCTATATCTACGAAATACTTGCGGTGTTGGGCAAGATTTACGAAGTCCATGCACTACAGTATAAAGCCTCCGTTCTGCTCGATACTTACCTTGGGTCACACGCTGGCGAACGTGTGCTCAACGGTTTGATTCGGCGTGGCGATGGTCAGGACATTCGCGCTGTTATTTGGTTCTGCGATTTGCGTGGTTCTACGCCACTAGCGCAGTCGATGTCGCGGGTTGATTTTTTGGCCTGCCTTAATGAATTTTTTGATTGCGTCGCCGGTGCGGTACTTGACGAAGGCGGGCAAATTCTACGATTTATTGGTGATGCAGCACTGGCTATTTTTCCATTTGAGGATGAATCCAACAGTGTCGGCTTAGAGATAGCCTGCAAGCGCGCCATTGCGGCAGCTCACGAAGCCTCGTCACGGATGAAATTAATTAATGCCAGACGTGTGGAAGAATCCGCACCAGAACTAGGCTACGGCATCGCCTTGCATGTGGGTGAGGTGACCTACGGTAATATTGGTACTGGCAATCGACTCGAATTTACCGTCATCGGCGAGGCTGCAAACCTAGCTGCTCGCATCGAATCAATGTGTAAAGAGCTGGGCGAGACGGTGTTGGTTTCCGCAGAGTTTGCGGCCTGCGGGACAGGGCAACTCGTTTCGCTTGGCTTACTGCCGCTGAGGGGTATCGAAGAACCCCAAGAAATTTTCGCGCTACGCGATCCTGAATCAATCTTAAGTGACCCATAAATGACCCTGACCGAGGTGGCAGTTGTGCGACAAGCCTGTGCTTTACGATGATTAAATTGGAAAATATAAGTACGTTTGACGCTTTAAAGAAGCTACACCATAGGTTTCGTAAAAAATATAGGGGCAACCCAGACTCTGGTCAAATGTGCTGTATGTGGTCAACGTCAAACCCACCAAATGACATTTATAATTCAGATCAAATAATGGCAATTGAAAAGGAATTTAATATCGAATTAACGGAAGATCAGTCTTTGGAAATCTACGATATGAAACTAAGCGACGCAGCCACAAAGATTAACTCAATTAAACAAACTCAATGTTAATGAGCGTCTTATAGGGGCGAATATAGAGCACAGTTAGGGTGCTGTTAGCGAAGCCTAATAAACCAAGCGGTCTAAGAAGTCACCTAAACAGGCAAGCACGCCGAGCAGCAAAATATCCGTCTACTTGGGTCGAAAGACAAGGTGTCTGTTTACGTGAGGGACAAATCGTAGGATTGACGATGTCGATAGCTTTTGGGCGTAACTAGGACGTCAACGAAACAAAAAATGGCACCCAAAATATCAGCATAACAATAATCAATATCGTATCAAATCGGCTGATCATCCGGTAAAGATCGCCGGAACTAGATGGATCATCCGCCGCCCGCACTTTTGCCATAATGACATCTAACAAAATGACCACGATTAACATGGGTGCCATAACGGGTGCTATCAATCTGGCAGACAGGGCCAGTAGTGAGTGTTCTGATAGTTCGACCATCGACTGGGTTACTATCCATTCAACAATGGGTATTAGCATAGATACAATGGCCAGGCCGATTAGTCCCTGTCGTAAGAATCCGAATGATGCAAATTGAGTTTTCAAGGCTGATATCATGGGAGTGCAGAACCACTAAATAGAATGGCGCGAGCATAGCAATAAATTGAATTGTAAGCTCAAATAACCGACATAATATAGGAGGCGCTTACCCAGCGAGCAACGGGTGAGTCAAATAGAACAATTGAAACGACTCGTTAATACTCTGCCTGAAGAAGCGCCACTTTGGGACCCCGATCCACGGATTGCCACCTGGAGTGAAGATTGCGCCGCACCGCCGATTCCCCGCTCGTCTATGGTCCTTGGGGATTTTAATTTTGATCCAAATTCCACCGACTACAAATTAATGACAAGCAAAAATAAGCATCAATCAATCGGCTTGGTCGACAGTTGGTTTGCCAGCGATAATCGTGGCCCGACAGCAATGACTTGTATTGAAGGTGACAGTCATTTTTCTCGGTTGGATTATATGTTTGTATCAGAAGATTTAGTGTCAAAAATACGCAGCGCTGAGGTCGACCATAGTACGCAAGCCTCTGATCATTTTCCGTTGCGGTTTGTTTTGGATTTATAGAAAAGCATGTTTTTCGAAAACCAACAAAGAGATTTTTTCCGCCCGTTCACCAGTAAATACCGTGCCCAAATACTAGAGTGTTTGCAGCTACTCTACCTGCACTAATTACCATTAAGCCCAGCCCAAAACGCAACCCATTTGAGCCGTGTCATCGTTTATGCTGCTGGTTTCCGTTTATCGGCGAGTAGAATTCGCAATAAAGATGCGATTAGTCTGCACCATGATTTACAAGGTAGCGGCAATACTGATCAATTCGTGGCGTGGTGGTTAGGCCATGATTCGATATCGCTGGCTTGCTATTTTTGGGGCGATTTAGATTATGCCGCAATGGCTATTCTAAAGTCGTTACGAATCAAATTTAAAAATATGCAGCTTTGGCAGACAGGTTATCAAGCGATGCAACAAGCCGTATTAAACGGCAATGGACACGCCTTATCGCTGCGGGACAAGTCGGCCCAATACGATCCGGTTCAAACCGGTTGCCAATATGCCGACGACGTAATCTTGCCCTTGTTGCGACAGCATCAACGCTGCTTTGATCAAGAAGGTATAGACCTAGTCGTCGGATAGCTGGGTTTGACTAAATCATAAACGATAAGTTAACAGTAACGACGCTGACGATCATAACGGTAACAAGAATAAAGTCTGACATGGTGATACTCCGTAAATAGTGTGTTGGTTGAGATGCGTTGCAGTATATAGATGAGGGATATTGATTAATAATGATATAATTTCAATATTATCTTGAGATAAATTCATGTTATGACCATTACTCAATTGCGCACTCTGATCGCGATAGTTGACACGCAGAGCTTTAATTCCGCCGCTGACGCTTTATTTATCACGCCTTCGGCTATTTCTCACCAAATGCGCGATCTTGAAAGCGAGTTGGGCGCCAATCTTTTCGACCGCAACACCCGTCCCCCCAAACTCAATGCCCACGGACATGCCATCGTTGATCGGGGCCGCGAAGTCTTGGCGCAATTCGATACCTTAGTGACGTTAGCTCGTTCCCCCGGTGAGATCGGCGGGCGGCTCATGCTGGGTTGCGTCAGTGGTGTGTCTAGCGATTTAATTCCGATGGCTTTGGCCAATTTACGCGCATCGCATCCGGCGGTACAAGTCACTATTGAGGAAGGGCTATCCGACACGCTCGCCCATCGAGTTCGTCGGCGCGAACTCGATGCCGCCATCATCACGGAGTTATCAGAATCTGAACCAGCGTTAAAGTCGCTGTTGATTACCGAAGAGTCGATGATAGTCGTAGCCCCCCCAGACTGCCGATTGACGCATTGGTACGACATACTAACGACCTATCCTTTTATCCGACTCAATCGCCGCTCCGGCATGGGGAAAGTCATCGACCGCGCATTGAAGTCAAACCGAGTGAAGGTAAAAGAAGCCATGGAATTGGACTCATCCGAAGCGGTGGTTGGTATGGCTAGCGCCGGACTCGGGGCGGGTGTCGTACCGGCAGGCAGACTAGCCCATATCGGAGACGATGAAGTTGTTGCACTGTCATTCGGTGACCCACCGGTCAGGCGGCGAGTCGTGCTAATTGAACGAAGCAACAACCCGCGATCAGACTTATCACAACTGGTTTATGATGAAATGAAACGGGTTACGTGAAGTTTGTAATAAGTGTATTTGAGACGCCCTTTCATTGGTTCTACTAACGCAGAAAGAGTAGAATCCACCCATACCGATACTCTAATCGCAAATTTCTAATTTCTAATCTCAGCCTGTAGATCTATCACCATGACAACCAATAACGCACTAGCATTTGATGGCTGGATTCGTAACGATTTTAAACGCATCAATACCCAGCTTGAAACGCTTTATTTCGCGCAGGAAGATAGGGGCAACGTTACCGGTATTGGCGATGATCTCAAGCAGCAACTGCTTGAAGAAGGTAATGCCTTTATCAAGCGTCTGCTAACGGAGGGCAATACGGATGAAGGCTTTGATAATGGTTTTGATCTGCTCGGCAATGTTGGTTTTTTTATGGCAGCCTGCCGACGCCATGACTTGACCGAGCCGTCTCGCGAAAGCCGTTCGCCGTTGGTCGAGGCATCTGCATTGTCTATGCAGTTAGGTGCATCATTGGGCGTTGTTCCACGTTTTGCCTCTTGCCATTTAGAGACGCACAATACAGCCGTCAATGGGGTGTATAAATCATTCACTAGCCTAGAGGATGAAACCATATTCCTCGATTATAATACTCGCGGTGTGTTTGCTTTTATTCGGGCATCTGAAGCATTGCTACACACGCTACCGTTGGGTGTGTCTCACCCCGTCACTTATGATTTACTCGCCGCTGCCAAAAATGCATTGCAGGATGTTATCGACAATAACGAGCGTCTGTTTGAAAAGCTAGATGTCGACCGCTTTTTCAATTGTGTCAGGCCCTATTATAAGCCGCACCGTGTCGGTCGGAACGAATACCGTGGGGCTAATGCCGGTGATTTCGCGGGCATTAATGTGACCGATTTATTGCTGGGCCTTTGCCGAGGGGATGACCCTTATTATTCTCAGTTGCTAGTCGATAAATTTTTATTTATGCGCCCTGACGATCAATTGATACTGCGTGACTGTATGCGTAAAGAGAGTTTGTTAAACGGGTTTATTGACAGTATCGATAGTCATAGACAGCAACCGTGGTTTCAAAAAAACGCCGCGATGTTCTTGCAAGTCTGCGATGTTCATGGTCAAGCCGCTATCCAACATCATGAGCAATTGATCAGTAAATTCATCGAAAAGCCAGCGGCCGAAGGTGATCTCGAAAATAGTAGCGAACTCACCGCCAGCGGCCCACCATTGCCGGTGCTGATACGAAGCCTAAAGAAATTATGCGACATGCGATCAGCGGCCAATCGAGATGATATCCCTACCCGGTTTAACGATATCAAACGGTTGCGAGAAAGTTTGGAAGTGCAATAATCTTAATACTGACTAGTACCCCGAGGCACCGTTATGTTCAAGGAAAATTTTGCCCCATGTGAAGGCATTTACTTACTCAACCATTCCGTTGGCAGAATGCCCACCAGCACCCGAGCGCAGGTAGAAGAAAACTTTTTTTCTGCTTGGGAGCACGGTAAACCAGATGCTTGGGGGCTTTGGATGGAGACCTTAGGCAGCTTTAAAAGTGCGCTCGCTACTTTTTTTAATAGCGACGCGAGTGCTTTTTGCCCTCAGGTGAATATCTCTAGCGCACTGTCTAAAATAATTTATTCAATGCCAGCCAAACCCCATAAAAATGTCATCGTAATGACCGAGAATGATTTTCCGTCCGTGGGTTTTGCGTTGCAGCAGGCCGAGCGACAAGGTTACACATTAAAGATAATACCCGATTCGGCAGACCCTCAAGATATCGCCACGTGGGACGCCGCGCTAACGGATGATGTACACAGCGTGCTAATGACGCATGTGCATTTTAATACCAGTAAGTTGATTCCTATTGCCGACATAAGCCGCTTGGCTCGGTCGCGCAATATCACCTCCATGGTCGATATTGCTCAATCGAGCGGTATAGTGCCGATTGACCTGACACAATGGCAGGCCGATGTGGTGATGGGTAGCTGTGTAAAATGGCTCTGCGGTGGCCCGGGTGCTGGTTTTTTATGGGTGAATCCTGATCTTATCGAGCAACTCAAACCGCTCGATGTGGGTTGGTTTTCTCACCAAAATCCGTTCGAATTTGATATCAACCACTTTGAATACGCCGAAGATAGCGCTCGGTTCTGGGGCGGTACGCCTTCGGTATTACCTTACGCCGTTGCCACTAATAGTATTAATTTAATTCACAGTATCGGTGTCGATGTCATCAGGGCGCATAACCAATCACTGACGCAAAAACTGATCGATCAAATCGACCCAGAATGCTTAAGAGCACCCGTCGATGCCGATAGCAGAGGGGGGACTTTAGTGCTTAAGTTTGAGCAGCAAGAAGCCGTGGTGGCTGCATTGACTGAAGCCGGTGTTTTATTTGATTCGCGATCAATTGGCCTGCGACTATCACCGCATATTTATAATACCGAATCGGAGATTGATACGGTCATTGGCTGTTTGTCAGGCTAGATGGCTGGGGGCTACTTTGCCCCCAACCGGAAGTTGTTTAACCCGCTAAATACTCAGCAATAGCATGTACAGCATTCAACTGCGTTTTTAACCTAGCTAACGAAATAAACTCGGGCCAGCTCGACAGCTTTACCACGACCATGTCGTGCATCGGATCAATATAAATCAACTGCCCGAATACACCCCTTGCCATGTAGGCCCTGGTATCGATATCTTCAATCCAAAACTGATTGCGGTACGCGCCGTTAGGCGTTGCTAGGGTATACGGCGTTTTAAATAAACTAGAGTCGGTGTTGGTAATATCATCAACCCAGCGGCTGGTGACAATCGATTGTCCATTAGCCTCGCCATGTTCTAACAGCATTTGGCCAAATCGAGCATAATCTCTCAAGCAAGCATTAAATCCACCGTTCGAAAGTACGTGTCCGGCTGCATCAACTGTGAAGCTGGCGCTTTCTTCGCAACCCAATGGTTGCCATAGTTCTCGACTGACTAGCTCTGCTAAACGCGTTTGGGTCACTCGTTCTAGGCAAAAGCCAAGCACATCGGTCTCGATTGAACGGTACTCAAATACCTCACCGTGAGGTCTAATCGCTTCGGTCAAACCCAGTATTTGGTCCCACATACAAGCCGGGGCGTCTACGCCCAGTGGCGCCTGCTTCCAACCGCTGGCGATGTCGGTCATCGCAATATCGGAATCAAGTGCCTCGTAGTCTTCAACGTATCTAACACCGGTCGTCATATTCATGACCTGTTGAACCGTGGCGCCTTTCCACGCGGTGAATTCAAGCTCAGGCAAATAGGTGGTCACCAACTCGTTCGGATTGAGCAGCCCTTTACCAATTAAAATACCGGCAAGTGTTCCGACGACTGATTTCGCCATCGATTGCGATAAGTGCAAGCTGCGCTCAGACATGCCATTGTGATATTGCTCGAAGATAATAGCGCCTTTGTGCAAAACGATAAATCCATCGGTGTAGCTCGAATTAATCCAGTGCTGAATATTAGTCGGGATAGAATCAGCATCGGAAAAGTCAATTTTGCCGAGTTTTTGTGTATCGCGGTCAAACTCTCTAGGCTTAACATTACCCCGCCAGACTTCGGTTGTCGGCACGATTTGTCGCACGTTTTGAAACGTCCAGCGGTTCCAGGGCGCTCTATCCCATTCGGCATGGGGTATTTTTTGTTTGGGTAGCCCAGGGTGGAGCTGCATAATTGGTAGCATTAATTTCCCACAATTTGTTTAAGTGACTTCGGGTTAAGCGGGCGTCATGTTACCAGACTAGCTTTGTTACATCACCCAGTGGGACGGCGATTTTAATAAAGCGAGTTCAGCAGCTAGGATGTCATCAGGGTTGGCAAATAGAGTGCAATTGAGGGATAGACCGTAATCAGCACAATCGCAAGCGCTATCATAAAAAAGAAAGGCAGCGCAGCTTTTGCAACGTAGATGATGTTCTTTCCGGTCAAGGACTGAATCACGAAAAGATTAAAACCGACTGGGGGCGTAATTTGCGACATTTCGACGACCAACACGAGGAAAATGCCGAACCAAATCGTGTCAATACCGGCTTGCGTCACCATGGGTAAAACAACAGAAGTGGTCAGTACAATGACCGATATACCGTCAAGAAAGCAACCCAGCGCAATGAAGAACAGCGTCAAGCACATAATCAACTGAATTGGCGACAGCGCCTGCGACGCTATCCATTCGGCGAGCGCGTTCGGGATGCCGATAAAACCCATTGCCAAAGTTAGAAAATTCGCCCCTACGAGGATCAATCCCAGCATGCACGAGTTTTTAACCGCACCGGTTACACTGTCGATAAAGCCAGCGGTACTAAAGCTGCCCAGTAGCATGGATAAAAACAGCGACCCCAGCACGCCAAACGCTGCGGCTTCTGTGGGTGTGGCGATGCCCTGATAGATAGAGCCTAAAACGCCGCCGATTAACGTCATGATCGGCAGTAGTTTTTTCAACGCGATTAACTTTTCCGTCAAACTATAAGTGGTGTCGTCGACAGCGCCGTCAGACCTGCCTTTTAAAATTGACCAAATGGCGGTGTAGAGCATAAACAAAACAATCAGAAGCAGGCCGGGTAGTGCGCCCGCCAAAAACAAACGTGTAATCGATACTTCGGCGGCCACACCGTAAATAATCAGGATAATCGACGGCGGAATTAATAACCCTAGGGTTCCCGAGCCAGCCAGAGTACCGATTGCCATCGAGTCGTCGTAGCCTCGCTTTGACAGCTCTGGCAGCGTCATGCGACCAATGGTGGCTGCGGTCGCAGCCGACGAGCCAGATACTGCCGCAAAAATGCCACAGCTTAAAATATTGACATGCAGTAGTTTCCCGGGGAGCTTGGAAAGTGTTGGCGACAACCCTTCAAACAGGTCTTGTGATAAACGCGTCCGAAACAAAATTTCGCCCATCCAAATAAATAGCGGTAGCGCAGTCAGTGACCAGCCAGTGGTTGCGCTCCAGGACGAAGTGCCCAGCAATAATCCAATGCTATTATTGTCGATCAACCACAGCCCGATGACCGCAAGACCTGTTAGGGTCAGGGCCACCCAGATACCACTGATTAACATCAGAAACATACTCAGAACTAAAATACTGCCGACTAAGGCCATCTCCACGGTTTAAAGATCCTCGCTCATTTCGTCTTCGTTGACAATATAGCGCGGCGCGTTTCCGGCTATCATTTCGACGAGGCTGTCGAGCATGGCAATAAACAAAAAAAGCGAACCAATGGCCATTGGCATTTGTATCAACCACAACGGCACAACCAGATAAGTATCAGTGACATCGCCGAAATCGTAGGATTCATACACCGTATTCGCTGCATAAAAAGCCAAGAAACCGCTGATCAATAAGCCGACAATCAGGTTGAAGAACTCGAAGTAGCGACGCTTTGATTTTCCGAACCGGACCAGTAGCATCGTGACGCGAATATGGCCACCTTCATTAAAGGTATAAGCTAGTCCAAAAAAAATAGTAGCCGACAGCAACCAACCTGCAAAGTCTTCGGAAGATGGAATAACCGCACCCATAAACCGAGCGCAGATTTGCGCGGTAATCAACAACGTCATTAATACCAGGCAAGTGCCCGATAGAAATACTGACGTTAGATAAAAATACTTTCTGAGTGTATTCATAAAGGGTTGACCGGCGATATATGAGTGCAATTACCCTGATAGCCGTATTGACACGGTACTATCAGGGTCGAAGCCTACATTGCCCGATATGCATCAACGACGGACTTACCCTTGTCGCCCGCTTCAGCTAACCATTCGTTAACCATAGTCTCACCAATTTTGCGTAACTCGGCATCAAGTGCTTTAGTCGGCGGCGATACGACCATGCCGTTTTCTTTCAATGTGTTTCTGTGCTCTACCGAGAGTTTCCGCCCCAGTGCCCAGCCCTTTTTCTCGGCATTGGTCGCCGCGGTTAAAATGACTGTTTGGGTGGCCTCATCTAGGCGGCTAAATAGTTTCTTGTGAACGAACATCATGTTCTTCGGAATCCACGCATTGATCGTTGTGAAATGGCTGATGTAATCCCAGCTCTGGCTGTTAACACCGGTGCTGGGCGACGTCACCATCGCATCGATCGCGTTGGTCGTGAAAGCCTGAGCGACATCGCTAAATGGAATGTTCACTGGCGTGGTCCCCATTAAATCCGCTAAGCGTGAGGTAGTTGGGCTATAGGCACGCATTTTAAGGCCTGATAAATCCGACAGATTGTTAATCGGTTTATTCGAGTATAAATCTTGCGCAGGCCAAGGCGAGGTATACAGTAACATCAGTCCATCCTTCGCGAGGGCTTCACTTAGCACCGATTTTGATGCCTTATATAACTTTTCCGCACTATCGAAATCCGTCGCTAAGAAGGGAATGTTATCGAGCTTATAAATCGGATGATTATTCCCTAACCGACCGATAAAAACCTCGCCGATTTGGACTTGACGCGATTTAACCGCACGATGAATCTCCGGGTGTTTGATTAATGAGCCACCCGAATGAACCTTGATCGTAAGCTTCCCGCCAGAATTAGCCGTCACTTCCTCGGCAAAGCTTCGTGCCACTTGGGTTTGATGGGTGCCATCGCCATATGGCGTGGGCAAGTCCCACTTATCGGCGGCAAAAACCGTGAGCGTGACGAAACCGAGTAGTATCGTAGTCAGAAACTTGATTTTTTTCATTGGGTTAAACTCTCCTTGGTGGTGTCATTAGTTTTCGATTTCTTATAGGTCGTTAATTTTAGTGCCGTTACTTTGTACGCCAATCTCCGTGGGCGGGTCAATAGCTGGGCTGAATTTATCGAATATATACCGCCACCGCTTCGTTAGTGGGATAGAAAAATAATCGGCAACTTTTACCCAAACTCAGTTTCATCGTTCTTGCAGCTTTAATCACTCGGGCGGTGATTTTAATTGGGGCATCAAGGTGATAGTCTCATTAATTACGGTAGCATTCTTTAGGTGAGCACTGCTAGGGAGCAACAGGCGACAAAGATCTAGGTCGAATTACCTTACGATTAGAGCAATTGTTTTACATAAATCTGGAACAGCAATTTCTGGAACAGCAATTATGGAACTAGGCATAAACAACAAACGCGCACTTGTTATGGGTGGCAGTCGAGGCTTAGGCTTTGGTATCGCCGAACAATTAAAATCCGAAGGTGTTCACGTGATCATTTGCTCTCGCAGCAAAGATGGCTTGTTATCAGCGGTAGCAAAGCTCAATCGAGTCTCGGCGGGGCGCAAGCCAGTCATGTGGTTGCTGATTTAAGCGACCACGCTTCGTTAGACGCTATGGCCAAACAAATAATTGCCGAGCACGGCGGCATCGATATTTTAATCAACAACAGTGGTGGACCGCCGCCTGGCCCGATTAGCGCTGTCGATACCGAACAATGGCAGCAACAATTTTCCACCATGGCCGCGAGTACCTTCCGCATTACGGGTCATTTATTACCGGGTATGCGCGAGCGTGGTTGGGGAAGGATTTTGACTATAGCCTCGTCTGGCGTGCAACAACCCATTCCCGTACTGGGCATTTCAAATACCATTCGCGCCTCGATCATTGGCTGGTCGAAAACTTTATCAATCGAAGTAGCCAAAGATGGCGTCACCGTTAATACTTTGCTGCCCGGTCGCATCGGTACCGATCGGTTAGATCAACTCAACCAAGCGGCAGCCGAAAAGCAAAATAAAACAGTCGAGCAAGTTATCACCGCCTCCCTAGCTGACATTCCCATGGGCAGATTTGGTGAAGTCGAAGAATTTGCCAAAGTAGCGACATTTATCGTCAGCGATTGTGCCTCGTATATGACAGGCGGACAGATTCGAGCAGATGGTGGGGCGGTTAAATCGGTTTAGTGAAGGCGTGACATCCGCCACACCATAAGACTTACCGGTTTAACTCATCTTGATCGATGACTCTTATATCGGGTAGCTCGTAGTAGTCGCCTTTACTTTCGACGTGAATTTGCGAATCAATTTTTAGCTGGCTGTCGCCATCGATTGTCCCGCTAAAAATCGATGTACGATTTTGACCGGTAGGTCGCCAAAATAAGTTGCTACCGCAGTGATGGCAAAAACCACGTTTCGCCGCTTCGGACGATTGGTACCACGTTAAGCCATCACCCTTTATTTCAAGGTTAGTGTTGGGCGCGCTAGTCGCGGCGGAATAATGCCCAGATGATTTACGACACTGGTTGCAATGACACAGAGAGATGGGGCGTAGAGGCCCAGTCACGCGGTAGGTCACTTGCCCGCATAAACAACTGCCGTTGGTGATTTGATTCATTTTTGTTTTATTCCTAGGTTGTTATAAACGCTTAAAAATTCACAATACATCTAACTTCAATACTCTGCCTTGGTGGGTCAGAGGCTTTAGATTCGGGATGGTGAAACGCGCTATGCGGTGTGAAGCGCGCACGTCCGTCATCAATCGAGTCGTAGCCTTTAAATAAAATAGCTTCATCGACTGTCATCTTGGGAAAGTAGTACCACTGATGGTTCGGGTTGTATTTGATTTCATAAATATCGCCAACGCGATCTGGATAAATTACGTCGCAGGCCACCAAATCATGCTCCGAGACGGTGCTTGCATCCAATATTGCTAAAGGCGCTACTCGAACTGGGCCTCGTAGCGGTTTCCAAAGGTTTACTTGCATCACTCTGTTTTTGAACCACTGATTGGCTGCTTTAGAGCCGATGTGCTGAACAAGACGTTCTCGAATTGAGTTTTCCGTATAGTCGTTATGGGCGTGGATCGCGGCCCCGCGATGACTCAGGCTTGCATCGCTTGATCGAATAGTATGATCAATGACCTCTATTTGATTGGCGGCAGTGTGTAACCGCACAAAATCTTTTACGCTTAATTCGTCAGCCACTGAAAGCGATGTTTCATTCATTGGCATAGACAAGGATAGGTTGTGCGAGGTGAAGATAAAGCCGTGGTGATCCAATGTGAAATCAACCTTTGAATGTCTACCATCTAAGATGCTTAGATTTTCCCCATGGTAGCGTGGTCGGCGTATTTTTGCAGGATCATCATGCATTAAAACTCTAGGATTTGACTCACTAGAGCAAAGGTAATTAATGATAGCGGCGGTTTTTCCCATGGCACTTTCATCCTCTTTTCGAGCTACACATTGTAGGTTCGTTGAGGTATCGTACAAACGTTATATTCGCTCATAACAGATAAGCAGTACTAATCTATGAACCAAGTTAAGCGCTATCCACCGATCAATGCGCTGCAAGCTTTTGAAGTGGCGGCTCGTCATTTAAGTTTTCAAAAGGCCGCAGATGAACTCCATATTACGGCTTCTGCGGTGAGCCAACGCATACGCTTGCTCGAAGGCTTTGTCGAGGCCAGCCTATTTAAGCGCTTAACTCGGGCCGTCATATTAACCGATGCCGGTCAACGATTAGCGGGCGAACTACGCACCGCGTTCACCACGATTGATTCGGCATTTAACCACATTCGACAGCCTTCGTTAGACCGTGTATTAACGGTGAGTACGACAGTCTCGTTTGCCGAGAAATGGCTGTTGCCGCGCTTACCCCTATTTAATCAGGCATTCCCCGAGATAGAGGTAAGGGTGTTTAGCATGGAGAGTTTGGCCAATTTTTCGGACGACTCGGTAGATGTCGCGATTCGATTCGGTCAAGGTAGGTATTCGGGCTTAGGGTCAGAACTGTTGTCGAGCAATATTTACCTGCCGGTTTGTTCGCCAAATTTATTGGACACTGGCGGCCCGATCAATTGCGTCGAAGACCTCAATCAGCACACCCTAATTCACACCCAATGGTTACAACAGACGCATGCAGCACCGACGTGGGCGCAGTTATTTAAACAGGCACAGATATCGAATACGACTACCCGACATAAATTAACCGTCAGTGTAGAAACCCTCGGCATTCGGGCTGCAATAGAAGGGCAGGGCGTAGTGCTTGCCCATGAAATGTTAATATCGAAAGACATCTCCAGTGGTGCATTAATAAAACCGTTGGGTGATGAAATTAAAGTCGGTTCTGTTTTCAAATACTACTTCGTGTATCCCGATAGCAGCAATGTTCCCGCTAAAATTGAATCGTTTCATCAATGGTTGAAAGCGGAATTAGTGGCGTGATTTTTAGCTGATTGATCAAAAGACGGTCGATATGACATTTTGGGCTAGGGTTTGTTGAAATGTCGGGCTTTTAGCGCCCCTACGATTAGCCGCAATGTCGCTTTGAAAAGCGACATGAGCCTATGTTTTTCTATGCCTTTAACGAGGGGGGGAGAATATAAAAAACGTCCGTTTTTTATAGCCGCCATTTTCTACCGAAATACTATTTAACGACAACTAACAGGTACCGAGTCCGATTTTGGCTAGATAGTTACTGTTGGTTTGATTATTCTCAGCCAGATGGACACCCAATTATTCGAGCAAGCAAGACAAAACCGCGATCCACGTTTTGATGGCCGCTTTTTCATTGCCGTCAAAACGACCGGTATATACTGTCGGCCTGTTTGTCGTGTCAAAATTCCCAAAGCACAGAACGTGCAGTTTTTTCTAACCGCTGCTGGTGCGGCAGAAGCTGGTTTCCGGCCCTGTCTTAGATGTCGCCCAGAAACAGCACCAGGCACCCCAGCGTGGAAAGGCACCTCAACTACGGTTAAACGAGCGCTAAGTCTCATCTCGGAAGGCGCTTTGGATGATGCTGGTGTCGAATCTCTGAGTGATAGGCTGGGTGTTACAGGTCGGCACCTCAGTCGGTTGTTTTCTCAGCATTTGGGTGCATCACCCAAGGCAGTTGGCCAAACTCGGCGGTTACATTCTGCCAAAAAGCTATTAGATGAAACTAGCCTGTCGATGGTCGATGTCGCCATGTCGACTGGTTATGGCAGTGTCAGACGCTTTAATGATCATTTTAAACAAGTGTATGGGAGAACACCCACTCAAATAAGAAAGATGAATAAAGCCGTAGGTATGCGGAAATCTACCGCTTTATCGACATCAGGGTTCCAACTAAAACTCGCCTATCGGCCACCGTTTGACTATCAAGGCATGCTTGAATTCCTGAAGATACGGGCAATTCCTGGTGTCGAACGGGTAACAGACCAAAAGTACGTCCGCTCGATTGTGGTTGGTAATACGTCAGAATCTCAGCAAGTAGGCAGGCTTACCGTCACTCATGATCCAGGCAACCTGTGTTTACAGGTTTATATTGAATTAGAAAGTGCTAGTCATTTAATGGTCGTACTAGAAAAAGTAAAGCGACTATTCGACCTGATGGCTGACCCGATCGACATAATGCAGTGTTTACAGGCAGACAAACAGATGGCGGCAATGGCAGCTCAAAACCCAGGCCAACGAGTGCCGAGTTGTTGGGAACCGTTCGAAATAGCAGTCAGAGCCATTGTCGGTCAACAAATATCTGTTAAGGCAGCGACCACGGTGATGGGTAGAATCGCCAACATCTACGGTCAGCAAACTGATATGGGGCGGGTGTTTCCAGATGCCAGCGCATTATCTCAGATTGACGTGACTTGTTTATCGATGCCGGTGAAGCGAGCACAATCAATTAAGGATATGAGTCAGGCAATTGTTGATGGCAGCATCGATTTTACCGTTAGCAGCGATCCGGCCAATCTAATCCATCAATTAAAAAACATAAAAGGAATTGGCCCATGGACAGCACAATATATCGCAATGAGAGCACTAGGAGACCCTGATGCTTTTTTACAGGGAGACCTAGTGCTACTCAAGGTTGCTAAACACTGTCTCAAAATAGAGAGCGACAAAGACTTAATAGAAAGGTCGAAGCAATGGCAGCCTTGGCGAGCCTACGCCTGTATGCACCTTTGGCGTCAAGCCGCACAGCTGTAATGAGCCCATTTAAAAATGCTAACGTAAGAATGCCGACTAAGGAAATTACCATGCAATATCGATACATCGAATCACCCATCGGGAAGTTGCTGCTAGCAGGTACCGAAAACGGACTGGCGATTATAGGCTTTCCGAAAGGCAAGGGAGTCGTTGTCCCTGAGTCCTCCTGGCAACTCAGTAAAAACTGTTTTGAAGATGCTGAGCAACAACTGAATGAATACTTTGCAGGCTCGCGGAAAATATTTGATTTAAAACTGATGCCAACCGGAACCGAGTTTCAATTAGCGGTACTCGATGCACTGCAAGATATCCCTCTGGGTGAAACCCGAAGCTATCGTCAAATAGCACAACAAATAAAACGACC